>JAJOZX010016759.1:42500-47500 GCA_023014485.1 Bathynomus jamesi | reverse complement strand
ATTATCCAAAAAAATGACTCCAATGAACAGTATGACGGAGTAGCTATAGCAATCAAAAAAGGAATCCAATACAAAGAAGGAGAGCCCCTGGACGAAGCCTACCTCTTCGTCACTATAAGCACAGAAATGGGAGAAATAGGAATAGCAGTAGGCTACCAACCGCCTAGAAGAAACTACCTGCCACTGCATAACTTCATTAACCTATTTAACAGAAACATCCCAGTCATTCTCATGGGCGACTTAAATGCCCGCTGTGCAGCCGCCGGATATACGACCTTTAACAGAATTGGCAATAATTTGAAAACGCTTTTAGAAAGGAATATCGTCAAGAGAGTCGGACCCGAATTCCCAACTTTCATTACATATAGATCCGCCACCCGGCCGGATATAGTATTAATGAACAACAACCAGCCATTTAACTATCACATTAAACAAGGTCCACTTACGCCGAGTGATCACCTTCCCGTCATAATGCTCCTTTCTGCAAATCCAATACAAATCCCAGTCGCACTAAGGAAAACATATAAGAGGGCTAACTGGGAGCAATATAAGCAGATGCTGGGCGCATATCAAGGTAGCGACCTAACCGACGCTACACTCGAAGAGATAGATGCAGAATTACAAAATATTACGAGAACTATAGAAGAGCGGATACAGCCTGTGTCCCAAAAAATAGTCATAAAACGCTGCCTCACCCTCCTCAAAATAGGCAGGTCGCCATTAAACAGCAGCAATTTAAGACAATCTATCAGCAAATAAGAACTAATGGCCCCAACAGATACTTATATAACCGTATGAAAAGGCTGCAGGCAGAAATCTATTGTGAATTAAGTGAAATGCAAAAGGCCCTCTGGAACGCAATAATCAGTAGGCTCGATGTGGAACGGGACCCCAAGGCTTTCTGGGATATGGTTAACAGACTCAAAGGACAGGAAGCGAAGACAGTAAGCTTCATCAAAAACAACAACAATGAGCATATTTTTGACCCACGAGAAAAGGAAGCTCTCTTTAGACAGCACTGGGAAGGCATTTTTTCAATAACAGAAGAAGAGAATATGGAATATGACGAAGTCCACGAAAACGACATCCTGGAAGAACTTGCTCCCAAAGTCGATAGACTGTCCCCCCACCATTACGTAAATGACACCCGATTTACCATGGATGGATACGGCAGTCGAATCACGCTCGAAGAACTGAAATATAACATAGACAAATTCAAACAGAAAGCCCCAGGGCTAAGCGGACTTACGAAGGCCAACCTCAAGAATGCTCCAGATGGGTTCCTCAATGTACTATTAAAGGCTCTCAACGCTGCTTTAAATGTGGGATACTACCCAGACGCCTTCAAAATAGCGAAAATGATATTTATTCCCAAGCCGGGGAAGAGCCCGACACAAGTAGCTAATTACAGACCAATCTCCCTCTTAGAATTTATGGGAAAATTGTTTGAAAGGATCATCACCAGCAGATTAATGGTATATTTAACGGACAATCAATTGATGAACCATCACCAACACGGATTCCGAAAAAAGAGAAGCACGGAAACGGCTATAACACTGATGTGTGAGAAAATAGCTACGGCTAAAGCAAAAGGCCAATCGATAGATATAGTTCTCCGAGACGTACAGAAAGCATTCGACAAAGTATGGATAACGGGGCTGCAATGCAAGATTCTGCGATTGAATATTAACCCCATACTCGAACGTATTCTTTGTGACTACCTCATGGACCGAAAAGCCGTTATAAACATCGGAGGGTACCAAGGTCAACAATTTGCCCTAAAGGCAGGTGTCCCGCAAGGCGGCTGTCTGAGCCCTATACTGTATGCACTATACACGTCTGACCTGCCAGAACCGGTAGGAAATGACACAATAAATATAGTGTATGCAGATGATATAACACAGATAGTCCCTTGCGTCTCAAAGTCCCCCCAAATGATCGCACAAAACACAGCGAGAGAGATCAGGAACATAAACGAATTCGAAAAAAGATGGAAGATAAGAACGAATAGGGCTAAATTTACGGTCGTCCCAATAGGGAGAAAAAAAACGGGGGATCTCGAAGTAGACGGAGAACTGTATGAGTACTCCGCAGAAGGCAAAATGTTAGGCCTAAAAATAACGAGAACGAGCTACGTCAAACACTACACTGAGAGAGTTAACAGCGCAAATGCCAGCATGAGCAAATTATACAGATTTAGAGGCCTCAACAAAGCTAACAAAAGAAAGCTCTACCTCGCATTAGTCCGATCAGTACTTTTGTACCCAACCGTCCCACTACATGTGGCAAATAACAATCAGATACGTAAAATGCAAAGGGTACAAAACAAAGGGGCCCTCTACATAACAGATAAATTCAGAACTGATCGGCAGAAACAAAGGCATCTTCACGCGCAAGCAGATTTAGACCCGATTAATGTTGTCCTACATAATCGGGCAGTCAAAATATGGGACAAGATAGAAGAGGAAATCCCTCCACAGCTATTAGAAAAAATACAGTTTGATGACGAAATGCAAAGAACTATAAATATACAATTCAAAAGCAGTAAAAAACAAACTCAAATACCACCAAGACCAAAATATGTTTAAAATTGACGTAAAATCACAGTGCCCACCGGCACACTAATCTAGAATAATAAGTACTGAAGACAGAGAGCTCCAGACAACCTGGAATCTTTAAACTACTACTTTATTTCATTTTCGAACTTATTTCTACCACTACTAAAGGTGTATCAAAACCACACCTTTTCTCCTACTTTCCAAACTTTTCAGATCGTTGAGCGTTGAGCGGAAGAGCCTTCTCGGTAATTATTTCTCTTTTGAACTGCAACGCTTTCATCGTCAATATGTCTGGTCGTGGCAAGGGTGGCAAAGTTAAGGGAAAATCGAAAACACGCTCGAGTAGAGCCGGTCTTCAGTTCCCCGTCGGTAGAATTCATCGTCTTCTAAGAAAAGGAAACTATGCTGAGCGTGTGGGTGCTGGAGCTCCGGTTTACCTCGCTGCAGTTATGGAATATTTAGCTGCTGAAGTTCTCGAATTGGCTGGAAACGCCGCTCGGGATAACAAGAAGTCTCGTATTATTCCACGTCATCTACAGCTCGCAATCCGCAACGATGAAGAGTTAAACAAACTCCTTTCAGGGGTCACCATCGCTCAGGGAGGTGTGCTCCCCAACATTCAAGCCGTTCTTCTACCAAAGAAAACTGAAAAGAAGTAAACGTGTATCATCATCATTATAATAAGGCTCCTACTGGAGCCACATTTTCTTTAAAAAAGGATAATAATTATTATTATTAAATTCGTTTCTTCAAGTGATTTTCATGTGTGTGTGTATATATATATATATTATATAGTTACGATAGAAGTGTTCTTCGGGAACCTTGTCCTCAATATGAATATGAAAACAAGAGATACGACTCTCAACATTTATTGGCCAAACGTTTCGGTCCACTCAGGGGCCATCTTCAGTGACTAAATAGAAGCATCTAAAAGAATAATCATAAAACTAAAGTAAATACAAATGTCAAACTGTACAATAATAAAATCTAATAGAAAAAAAAGTTAAAAAGCTGTTAAAAAAAAAAAAACTATCTAGATTATAAAACAAAAATGTAAAAATAAAACTAACTAAAATTTCAAAAATTAAAAGTTTAAAAATGTTAAGTTTAAAATTTTAAAAAATTTAATTTTTTTTTTAAAAACGACTGACCTGGATGGTAATAGTTACAAATGACAAGTGGAGAGAAAGGAAAAAACAACTTAAGTTAGTGCCGTAGTTGCGTTAAAAAGGTGTTGGTTGGTTAGGAAGTATGTAATTTTATCGAGGAAAGGCTATCGTTTAATTCTGGATTTAATTTCTTGATAAAAAGGGATTCTAAAATTTTTAAATCAAGTGAATTAGAAGCAGACGACAAAATAGCAAAGGAGTCCTGGTGGCACGGGTGGTCATGGATCTCTGAATGATGCCGAATAGCAGACGATTCAGGAGTGGAAAGAGGGCGAGAAGTTCGACAAGAAAAACCCAAATGCTTCGAAATCCTAAGTTTTAAATGTAGGGCAGTCTGCCCCACATAACGACTTTGACAGGTCGCACATGTATATAAATAAATAACAAAGGATCTCAAAAGCACGGGGAGGTGATCTTTATGGCGAAAAAAGGATTGCAGACAATTAGAATTAGAATTAATGATTATAAAGTCGCGTTGAGGGAAATGTCTGTCCAAAATAAAGTGGACATCTTTTTTAAGTTGAAAAGTTAGTGGGTCTAAAAATGGAAGCTTAAGATAAACCTTCTGTTTCGGAACCGTGGACTGAATTATTTTAGGTGAATATAGGTTATTTAAAAAATTAGAAATTAAAGTCTCAAAAGTCAAAGTACAATAAAAATTATAGTTGAAAAATCTCTTAAGATACTGAATTTCTAAGTCAAATAAAGACCAACTTGAACAAAGGTGATAGGCTCTAAAAATACGACTTTTAAAAATAGCCACCTTAAAACTAAGTGGAATATTGCTGAAAAAATGAGTACCGAGTTGGGTAGTAGTTTGGTTTCTGTATACTTGTGTTGAGAAGCCTGTACTATGTTTATTTATGTTAACATCAAGAAACGAAATTTTATTGTATTGTTCTACTTCCATAGAGAATTTAATATTAGGATGCTTAGTATTAATGTAATTTAAAAATAAAGGGGCATGATCTTTATGCTTAAAAATGACAAAACAATCATCTGCATAACGTTTAAATAAAATAGGTTTAAAATCAAGCGGGCAATCCCTCAGCCACTTTTCCTCGTGAAAACATAGAAAACTGTAAGCAAAGGACGGACTAAGGGGCGAACCCATTGCCATTCCCTTAAATATTGAGAGTCGTATCTCTTGTTTTCATATTCATATTGAGTATATATATATATATATATATGAAAATTATTTCACGAAGGTAACACGTGAAAAATATTTATGATGAATAAAACCACGAAGGAAAGGAAACACAAAATGGTGCTC
>JAJOZX010016759.1:25000-40000 GCA_023014485.1 Bathynomus jamesi | reverse complement strand
GATAATGAAAGTTGGAAACATTCTCTCCATCATCATATCGTAGAAATAAATGAAATTTGTGAAGTATACACTATATAAAATTAGAATCTGATCATGAATTTCCTTCGTATTATTATTATTATTATCATAATAGGTATAAATAATGCTTGAAATTAAAATATTTGTATTATCTCTTTCTTCAAAAGAAATGTGGCCCCAAATGGAGCCGAGTTTGTTTGTGCAAGTGTGATATATATATATATAATATATATATATATATATATATATACATATTTTTTCGCTGTTCTTCTCACATTTGCTTCACAGGAGGAATAACGCATGGCGCTTATTTAGACGATGTATACTTAGTAACCGCTTTGGTTCCTTCAGATACAGCGTGCTTAGCAAGCTCTCCAGGAAGCAGGAGCCTGACGGCAGTTTGGATCTCTCGGGAAGTTATAGTAGACCTCTTGTTGTAGTGAGCCAGACGAGAAGCTTCGGCAGCGATTCTTTCGAAAATGTCATTCACGAAAGAATTCATGATCGACATAGCCTTCGAAGAAATGCCAGTGTCTGGATGCACTTGTTTCAAAACTTTGTAGATGTAGATACTGTAACTCTCCTTCCTCCTCTTTCTCTTCTTCTTCTTATCTCCTTTAGAAATAGACTTCTGCGCTTTGCCATCCTTCTTAGCCGCCTTTGCGGACGTCTTCGGAGCCATGATACAAAGACTGATGCAACGTTTAAACAAATTAAAAAAAACAAAAACTCGATCTCTGAAAAATTTCCTTTTCAAATGCAAATCGTTTCTTTCTGCGACAATTTTCGCCGCCTTATATAACTATTGTGTATTACGTTCGAACTCCGTACAATTGTTGAATATGTAAGAAAAATTTTCCAAAAAGCGGAAGAGCCTTCTCGGTAATTATTTCTCTTTTGAACTGCAACGCTTTCATCGTCAATATGTCTGGTCGTGGCAAGGGTGGCAAAGTTAAGGGAAAATCGAAAACACGCTCGAGTAGAGCCGGTCTTCAGTTCCCCGTCGGTAGAATTCATCGTCTTCTAAGAAAAGGAAACTATGCTGAGCGTGTGGGTGCTGGAGCTCCGGTTTACCTCGCTGCAGTTATGGAATATTTAGCTGCTGAAGTTCTCGAATTGGCTGGAAACGCCGCTCGGGATAACAAGAAGTCTCGTATTATTCCACGTCATCTACAGCTCGCAATCCGCAACGATGAAGAGTTAAACAAACTCCTTTCAGGGGTCACCATCGCTCAGGGAGGTGTGCTCCCCAACATTCAAGCCGTTCTTCTACCAAAGAAAACTGAAAAGAAGTAAACGTGTATCATCATCATTATAATAAGGCTCCTACTGGAGCCACATTTTCTTTAAAAAAGGAATAATTATTATTATTAAATTCGTTTCTTCAAGTGATTTTCATGTGTGTGTGTATATATATATATATATAGTTACGATAGAAGTGTTCTTCGGGAACCTTGTCCTCAATATGAATATGAAAACAAGAGATACGACTCTCAACATTTATTGGCCAAACGTTTCGGTCCACTCAGGGGCCATCTTCAGTGACTAAATAGAAGCATCTAAAAGAATAATCATAAAACTAAAGTAAATACAAATGTCAAACTGTACAATAATAAAATCTAATAGAAAAAAAAGTTAAAAAGCTGTTAAAAAAAAAAAAACTATCTAGATTATAAAACAAAAATGTAAAAATAAAACTAACTAAAATTTCAAAAATTAAAAGTTTAAAAATGTTAAGTTTAAAATTTTAAAAAATTTAATTTTTTTTTTAAAAACGACTGACCTGGATGGTAATAGTTACAAATGACAAGTGGAGAGAAAGGAAAAAACAACTTAAGTTAGTGCCGTAGTTGCGTTAAAAAGGTGTTGGTTGGTTAGGAAGTATGTAATTTTATCGAGGAAAGGCTATCGTTTAATTCTGGATTTAATTTCTTGATAAAAAGGGATTCTAAAATTTTTAAATCAAGTGAATTAGAAGCAGACGACAAAATAGCAAAGGAGTCCTGGTGGCACGGGTGGTCATGGATCTCTGAATGATGCCGAATAGCAGACGATTCAGGAGTGGAAAGAGGGCGAGAAGTTCGACAAGAAAAACCCAAATGCTTCGAAATCCTAAGTTTTAAATGTAGGGCAGTCTGCCCCACATAACGACTTTGACAGGTCGCACATGTATATAAATAAATAACAAAGGATCTCAAAAGCACGGGGAGGTGATCTTTATGGCGAAAAAAGGATTGCAGACAATTAGAATTAGAATTAATGATTATAAAGTCGCGTTGAGGGAAATGTCTGTCCAAAATAAAGTGGACATCTTTTTTAAGTTGAAAAGTTAGTGGGTCTAAAAATGGAAGCTTAAGATAAACCTTCTGTTTCGGAACCGTGGACTGAATTATTTTAGGTGAATATAGGTTATTTAAAAAATTAGAAATTAAAGTCTCAAAAGTCAAAGTACAATAAAAATTATAGTTGAAAAATCTCTTAAGATACTGAATTTCTAAGTCAAATAAAGACCAACTTGAACAAAGGTGATAGGCTCTAAAAATACGACTTTTAAAAATAGCCACCTTAAAACTAAGTGGAATATTGCTGAAAAAATGAGTACCGAGTTGGGTAGTAGTTTGGTTTCTGTATACTTGTGTTGAGAAGCCTGTACTATGTTTATTTATGTTAACATCAAGAAACGAAATTTTATTGTATTGTTCTACTTCCATAGAGAATTTAATATTAGGATGCTTAGTATTAATGTAATTTAAAAATAAAGGGGCATGATCTTTATGCTTAAAAATGACAAAACAATCATCTGCATAACGTTTAAATAAAATAGGTTTAAAATCAAGCGGGCAATCCCTCAGCCACTTTTCCTCGTGAAAACATAGAAAACTGTAAGCAAAGGACGGACTAAGGGGCGAACCCATTGCCATTCCCTTAAATATTGAGAGTCGTATCTCTTGTTTTCATATTCATATTGAGTATATATATATATATGAAAATTATTTCACGAAGGTAACACGTGAAAAATATTTATGATGAATAAAACCACGAAGGAAAGGAAACACAAAATGGTGCTCAAGCGCTTTCGTCTAATGACATCCTCAGGAACACTGAAGTACATAAAAAGGTTAAGCCTATATATAGGTTACAGAAAGAAAAAAAAAAAAAAGAAAAAATAAATAACATACATACACACACACACACATATATATATATATATATATATACATACATATCTATATATACAAATACATACATACATACATACATATATATACAATAAACAGAGAAGTAAAAATAATAAAAAATTAAAAATTAAAACCTTAAAGGATTACCAGTGAGGTTACTATTTGATGTTACTATTTGTACGACTGTAATTGTGAATTTATTCTTGACAGTCTTTTTTGTTTCTCATTTATGTTGAAATTCATCTATATGAAGTTCCTTATATTAAATAATTTAAATAATTTCAAGACACACACACACACAATAACATACACACACACACACTTATATATATATATATATATATATATATATATATATATATATATATATATATATATATATATATATATATATATAATGATACTTAAGAACATTCAGAAACAAATCGTTTTCGTATATAATTAATTGAAACGGTTTTTTTTAGTTCATTTTATATATATATATATATATATATATATATTTATATGGAAATGAACTCAGAATGGTTCCCTGAGATTTTTTTATAATACACAGACCGTGCATGGAACAAGTAACTTTTCTATGAAGATTAAATCCACTATAGTCCGAATAAATAATGGTAAATGACAAATACTGTAGTTTTTTTCTTTTCATGATGCTAGACAACGTCGGGCTAGCATCATGAAAAAGAAAAAACTATAGTATTTGTCATTTACCATTACTTATTCGGACTATTGTGGATTTAATCTTCCTAGAAGATATATATATATATATATATATATATATATATATATATATATATATATATATATATTCGTACGGTACACTTTAATTAGTACTTTGAACCGAAATTACTATAATTGTTTGGGGCTAGTATGTTCCATGGACTGCTCTCGATTTTCCTACGAAATTGCAAACAAGGGCAGTCGATGACCCTGATTTTGTTTCTGCAATCGGTTTTCTTGAGAAATGATAAAGAAAAATGTTATTGGATATTGAATAAATTTATTTACTGAAACAACGTAATACACTCCAACATCTTTTTGAATAAGTCTGAGCTGGTGTGGCGCTTACACTATACCATACAAATTCACAAAAAATGACAAGAATTAGTGCGATATATATCTTGCAAAAAACAATAGTATAATAAACTCGATTAAGTCGGGTTAGGTTAGGTTAGGTTAGGTGAGGCCAGGTTAGGTTAGGTAGGGTTAGGTCAGTTTAGGTTAGGTTAGGTTAGGTTAGGTTTCTGAAGGAAACCCTTGTTTGCAATTTCGTAGGAAAATCGAGAGCAGGCCATGAAACATAATAGGTCCAATTGTTTTTTGTTTATCCCAAAAAGAATGTTATTTTTTTTAAATTAGTGTATAAAAATGCACTAGAAAAATGTATTTTTAATTAAAGTTTTTACAGTTCCTAAAACTGAAAATATCATGTAAAACTTAGTGAGATTCCTGATTGAAACAGTAATTAGCCAAAATTAGTGAAAATTTCAGGGATTTCAAGATATTACTAATTTTACAATATATATATATATATATATATATATATATATATATATATACTGTTACTGTAAACGAATATGATGTAGTATAAAAAGTCCTGAGTATTACGGTATTGTACATTATTATTATTATTATTATTATTATTTATGGACAATATAATTATATATGTGGTAACTTTGTAATTTTGTGGCCGGCCCCACCTATTTTTTTAACAACAACGCCCCGTCCCCCTCGACCTGACCCTTGATTGGCCGGTTGACCCAAGTTGATGACTGACGTAGGAATCTGGTAACTGCTTTTGTTGCATGATGCTCTTGATTGGTTTAGGAATAAAAGGAGGCTGGATTCAACTCTTTTTTTTTTTTTTTTTTTTTTTTTTTTTTTTTTTCGTGGCGTGCGTGCGTACGTGCATGTGACTCGTGTGTGTGTGTGTATATATATATATATATTCCGTATGCATGTTAAAAAGAATACACGATAAATAAAATGAAAATTATAATGACCTGCTTTGTTATATGCATGCAGTATGTGGGTTTTAGGGATGGATAATGAGAGTTGGAAACATTTCTCTCCGACATCATCATATCGTAGAAATAAATGAAATTTGTGAAGTATACAAGAAAATGGTTTCAATTTTTCTTTGGAGTGCCTCCCTAAAACACTATATAAAAATAGAATCTGATCATGAATTTCCATCATATTTTTTTATTATCATCATAATAGGAATAAATAATGCTTGAATAATGCGTGCTTGCGTGTGTGACTCGTATATATATATATATATATATATATATCAGTATGCACTTTAAAAAGAAAACATGATAAATGAATGAAAACTATAATGAGCTGCAGTATGTAGGTTTTAGGGATGGATAATGAAAGTTGGAAACATTCTCTCCATCATCATATCGTAGAAATAAATGAAATTTGTGAAGTATACACTATATAAAATTAGAATCTGATCATGAATTTCCTTCGTATTATTATTATTATTATCATAATAGGTATAAATAATGCTTGAAATTAAAATATTTGTATTATCTCTTTCTTCAAAAGAAATGTGGCCCCAAATGGAGCCGAGTTTGTTTGTGCAAGTGTGATATATATATATAATATATATATATATATATATATATATACATATTTTTTCGCTGTTCTTCTCACATTTGCTTCACAGGAGGAATAACGCATGGCGCTTATTTAGACGATGTATACTTAGTAACCGCTTTGGTTCCTTCAGATACAGCGTGCTTAGCAAGCTCTCCAGGAAGCAGGAGCCTGACGGCAGTTTGGATCTCTCGGGAAGTTATAGTAGACCTCTTGTTGTAGTGAGCCAGACGAGAAGCTTCGGCAGCGATTCTTTCGAAAATGTCATTCACGAAAGAATTCATGATCGACATAGCCTTCGAAGAAATGCCAGTGTCTGGATGCACTTGTTTCAAAACTTTGTAGATGTAGATACTGTAACTCTCCTTCCTCCTCTTTCTCTTCTTCTTCTTATCTCCTTTAGAAATAGACTTCTGCGCTTTGCCATCCTTCTTAGCCGCCTTTGCGGACGTCTTCGGAGCCATGATACAAAGACTGATGCAACGTTTAAACAAATTAAAAAAAACAAAAACTCGATCTCTGAAAAATTTCCTTTTCAAATGCAAATCGTTTCTTTCTGCGACAATTTTCGCCGCCTTATATAACTATTGGTGTATTACGTTCGAACTCCGTACAATTGTTGAATATGTAAGAAAAATTTTCCAAAAAGTGGAAGAGCCTTCTCGGTAATTATTTCTCTTTTTAACTGCAACGCTTTCATCGTCAATATGTCTGGTCGTGGCAAGGGTGGCAAAGTTAAGGGAAAATCGAAAACACGCTCGAGTAGAGCCGGTCTTCAGTTCCCCGTCGGTAGAATTCATCGTCTTCTAAGAAAAGGAAACTATGCTGAGCGTGTGGGTGCTGGAGCTCCGGTTTACCTCGCTGCAGTTATGGAATATTTACTAGCTGCTGAAGTTCTCGAATTGGCTGGAAACGCCGCTCGGGATAACAAGAAGTCTCGTATTATTCCACGTCATCTACAGCTCGCAATCCGCAACGATGAAGAGTTAAACAAACTCCTTTCAGGGGTCACCATCGCTCAGGGAGGTGTGCTCCCCAACATTCAAGCCGTTCTTCTACCAAAGAAAACTGAAAAGAAGTAAACGTGTATCATCATCATTATAATAAGGCTCCTACTGGAGCCACATTTTCTTTAAAAAAGGATAATAATTATTATTATTAAATTCGTTTCTTCAAGTGATTTTCATGTGTGTGTGTATATATATATATATATATTATAGTTACGATAGAAGTGTTCTTCGGGAACCTTGTCCTCAATATGAATATGAAAACAAGAGATACGACTCTCAACATTTATTGGCCAAACGTTTCGGTCCACTCAGGGGCCATCTTCAGTGACTAAATAGAAGCATCTAAAAGAATAATCATAAAACTAAAGTAAATACAAATGTCAAACTGTACAATAATAAAATCTAATAGAAAAAAAAGTTAAAAAGCTGTTAAAAAAAAAAAAACTATCTAGATTATAAAACAAAAATGTAAAAATAAAACTAACTAAAATTTCAAAAATTAAAAGTTTAAAAATGTTAAGTTTAAAATTTTAAAAAATTTAATTTTTTTTTTAAAAACGACTGACCTGGATGGTAATAGTTACAAATGACAAGTGGAGAGAAAGGAAAAAACAACTTAAGTTAGTGCCGTAGTTGCGTTAAAAAGGTGTTGGTTGGTTAGGAAGTATGTAATTTTATCGAGGAAAGGCTATCGTTTAATTCTGGATTTAATTTCTTGATAAAAAGGGATTCTAAAATTTTTAAATCAAGTGAATTAGAAGCAGACGACAAAATAGCAAAGGAGTCCTGGTGGCACGGGTGGTCATGGATCTCTGAATGATGCCGAATAGCAGACGATTCAGGAGTGGAAAGAGGGCGAGAAGTTCGACAAGAAAAACCCAAATGCTTCGAAATCCTAAGTTTTAAATGTAGGGCAGTCTGCCCCACATAACGACTTTGACAGGTCGCACATGTATATAAATAAATAACAAAGGATCTCAAAAGCACGGGGAGGTGATCTTTATGGCGAAAAAAGGATTGCAGACAATTAGAATTAGAATTAATGATTATAAAGTCGCGTTGAGGGAAATGTCTGTCCAAAATAAAGTGGACATCTTTTTTAAGTTGAAAAGTTAGTGGGTCTAAAAATGGAAGCTTAAGATAAACCTTCTGTTTCGGAACCGTGGACTGAATTATTTTAGGTGAATATAGGTTATTTAAAAAATTAGAAATTAAAGTCTCAAAAGTCAAAGTACAATAAAAATTATAGTTGAAAAATCTCTTAAGATACTGAATTTCTAAGTCAAATAAAGACCAACTTGAACAAAGGTGATAGGCTCTAAAAATACGACTTTTAAAAATAGCCACCTTAAAACTAAGTGGAATATTGCTGAAAAAATGAGTACCGAGTTGGGTAGTAGTTTGGTTTCTGTATACTTGTGTTGAGAAGCCTGTACTATGTTTATTTATGTTAACATCAAGAAACGAAATTTTATTGTATTGTTCTACTTCCATAGAGAATTTAATATTAGGATGCTTAGTATTAATGTAATTTAAAAATAAAGGGGCATGATCTTTATGCTTAAAAATGACAAAACAATCATCTGCATAACGTTTAAATAAAATAGGTTTAAAATCAAGCGGGCAATCCCTCAGCCACTTTTCCTCGTGAAAACATAGAAAACTGTAAGCAAAGGACGGACTAAGGGGCGAACCCATTGCCATTCCCTTAAATATTGAGAGTCGTATCTCTTGTTTTCATATTCATATTGAGTATATATATATATATGAAAATTATTTCACGAAGGTAACACGTGAAAAATATTTATGATGAATAAAACCACGAAGGAAAGGAAACACAAAATGGTGCTCAAGCGCTTTCGTCTAATGACATCCTCAGGAACACTGAAGTACATAAAAAGGTTAAGCCTATATATAGGTTACAGAAAGAAAAAAAAAGAAAAAAGAAAAAATAAATAACATACATACACACACACACACATATATATATATATATATATACATACATATCTATATATACAAATACATACATACATACATACATACATATATATACAATAAACAGAGAAGTAAAAATAATAAAAAATTAAAAATTAAAACCTTAAAGGATTACCAGTGAGGTTACTATTTGATGTTACTATTTGTACGACTGTAATTGTGAATTTATTCTTGACAGTCTTTTTTGTTTCTCATTTATGTTGAAATTCATCTATATGATAGCACTAATCACAAATGAAGTTCCTTATATTAAATAATTTAAATAATTTCAAGACACACGCACACACAATAACATACACACACACACACTTATATATATATATATATATATATATATATATATATATATATATTATATATAATGATACTTAAGAACATTCAGAAACAAATCGTTTTCGTATATAATTAATTGAAACGTTTTTTTTAGTTCATTTTATATATATATATATATATATATATTTATATATGGAAATGAACTCAGAATGGTTCCCTGAGATTTTTTTATAATACACACAGACCGTGCATGGAACAAGTAACTTTTCTATGAAGATTAAATCCACTATAGTCCGAATAAATAATGGTAAATGACAAATACTGTATTTTTTTCTTTTTCATGATGCTAGACAACGTCGGGCTAGCATCATGAAAAAGAAAAAACTATAGTATTTGTCATTTACCATTACTTATTCGGACTATTGTGGATTTAATCTTCCTAGAAGATATATATATATATATATATATATTATATATATATATATATATATATATAATATATATATTCGTACGGTACACTTTAATTAGTACTTTGAACCGAAATTACTATAATTGTTTGGGACTAGTATGTTCCATGGACTGCTCTCGATTTTCCTACGAAATTGCAAACAAGGGCAGTCGATGACCCTGATTTTGTTTCTGCAATCGGTTTTCTTGAGAAATGATAAAGAAAAATGTTATTGGATATTGAATAAATTTATTTACTGAAACAACGTAATACACTCCAACATCTTTTTGAATAAGTCTGAGCTGGTGTGGCGCTTACACTATACCATACAAATTCACAAAAAATGACAAGAATTAGTGCGATATATATCTTGCAAAAAACAATAGTATAATAAACTCGATTAAGTCGGGTTAGGTTAGGTTAGGTTAGGTGAGGCCAGGTTAGGTTAGGTAGGGTTAGGTCAGTTTAGGTTAGGTTAGGTTAGGTTAGGTTTCTGAAGGAAACCCTTGTTTGCAATTTCGTAGGAAAATCGAGAGCAGGCCATGAAACATAATAGGTCCAATTGTTTTTTGTTTATCCCAAAAAGAATGTTATTTTTTTTAAATTAGTGTATAAAAATGCACTAGAAAAATGTATTTTTAATTAAAGTTTTTACAGTTCCTAAAACTGAAAATATCATGTAAAACTTAGTGAGATTCCTGATTGAAACAGTAATTAGCCAAAATTAGTGAAAATTTCAGGGATTTCAAGATATTACTAATTTTACAATATATATATATATATATATATATATATATATATATATATATATATATATATATATATTTAGTAGAAATCCAATGACAAGGAGAAATGTAAATGCCATGAAAAGTCTTCTTTATTGCGCAACGTTTCGAGCAATACGCTCATCTTCAGGCTGTTTAATAACAATGTGAAATTAAAATCAATATTGAATGAAAAACAAACAGAAATTTCTATAACCTATTCGTAAAGACAAATTTTAAAAGACTGAGAAAAGAGGGTTAAGTTCTAAGTTATACAGATTTACATATCAAAATTAAGAAGTTATTTTTAAATACATGTAGTAAATGTGAAATTAATACACTGGAAAAATTACCAATAGTACACTGGAACAATGGAGCTATCTACCTTACACAGCAGTATCCGAGGCCGACTAATTTGAGCAGAGGAGACGGGAATGAAAGATGGCGAGGGAGATAGGGGAAGGAGGGATTATAAGGAATTGGGGAAGGAGGAGGGATCATAGCAGATTGAGAGGGACGGACGATGAGTCAACATTCAGACTAGGGGACAATGCTTTAATGAAAAGGGATTCTAAAATTCTTAGTGAGTTGGGACAAGTATTACAACCAAGAATTTTAAAATTGTCTAAAGTGACATCAATTTTACATTTGATGCTATGTTCACGAATGCTGGAGGCTTCCTTAGTTTTTAAAATTTTACCTGTTCGGCCACTTATTCCCATATGCGAATAAAATCTAGCCCTGAGAGAGCGAACAGTGCTGCCGATGTAATTCCCAAGGAGACACCTAGGGCAGGTAAATAAATATACAACACCGCTACGCAACGAGTCAGGGGTTCGATCCTTCGCTGAGAAAAAGCTACCTAAAGACGTTTTATTAATAAATATGATGCGGAAATCAGTATGATAAAAAAATTTCCTTAACAATTTTGTAAATTTAAGCTTAAATTCCTTATTCAAGGAGTCAGGGGTTCGATCCTTCGCTGAGAAAAAGCTACCTAAAGACGTTTTATTAATAAATATGATGCGGAAATCAGTATGATAAAAAAATTTCCTTAACAATTTTGTAAATTTAAGCTTAAATTCCTTATTCAAGGGACCCATTTCAGGTACCAAGAAATATTTTATATCCTTCGGCACTGTAATACATGGAAGTTGAGGGCTATAAACATTATTTAAGAAGGATCTAATTAGTTTGTCTACATATTGAACAGGAAAACTATTATTAGTAAAGTATGATCTTAGATTATTAAATTCATCATTAAGTAAGGTAAAATTAGAGGTCAAATTATATCCTCTGAACAGGAGAGTTTTAATACAAGACATCTTATAGTTGAAATCAGTAAAACTAAAAAAATTCATGCCCAAACCAGTGAAAGTGGGTTTCCTATAAACTGATGTAGTAATAGAATCACCGTTTTTCGAAATTAAAAGATCTAAGAAGGGGAGGGAGCCATTTTGCTCAGTTTCCATTGTATACGTTATATTGGGGTGCAAAGAATTTAGGAAGTTAAAGCACTGTTCGCTCTCTCAGGGCTAGATTTTATTCGCATATGGGAATAAGTGGCCGAACAGGTAAAATTTTAAAAACTAAGGAAGCCTCCAGCATTCGTGAACATAGCATCAAATGTAAAATTGATGTCACTTTAGACAATTTTAAAATTCTTGGTTGTAATACTTGTCCCAACTCACTAAGAATTTTAGAATCCCTTTTCATTAAAGCATTGTCCCCTAGTCTGAATGTTGACTCATCGTCCGTCCCTCTCAATCTGCTATGATCCCTCCTCCTTCCCCAATTCCTTATAATCCCTCCTTCCCCTATCTCCCTCGCCATCTTTCATTCCCGTCTCCTCTGCTCAAATTAGTCGGCCTCGGATACTGCTGTGTAAGGTAGATAGCTCCATTGTTCCAGTGTACTATTGGTAATTTTTCCAGTGTATTAATTTCACATTTACTACATGTATTTAAAAATAACTTCTTAATTTTGATATGTAAATCTGTATAACTTAGAACTTAACCCTCTTTTCTCAGTCTTTTAAAATTTGTCTTTACGAATAGGTTATAGAAATTTCTGTTTGTTTTTCATTCAATATTGATTTTAATTTCACATTGTTATTAAACAGCCTGAAGATGAGCGTATTGCTCGAAACGTTGCGCAATAAAGAAGACTTTTCATGGCATTTACATTTCTCCTTGTCATTGGATTTCTACTAAATATTAAATTGAAGCTCTGTAGAAGCAACCCGCATAATTATATATATATATATATATATATACATATTACTGTTACTGTAAACGAATATGATGTAGTATAAAAAGTCCTGAGTATTACGGTATTGTACATTATTATTATTATTATTATTATTATTTATGGACAATATAATTATATATGTGGTAACTTTGTAATTTTGTGGCCGGCCCCACCTATTTTTTTAACAACAACGCCCCGTCCCCCTCGACCTGACCCTTGATTGGCCGGTTGACCCAAGTTGATGACTGACGTAGGAATCTGGTAACTGCTTTTGTTGCATGATGCTCTTGATTGGTTTAGGAATAAAAGGAGGCTGGATTCAACTCTTTTTTTTTTTTTTTTTTTTTTTTTTTTTTTTTTGCGTGGCGTGCGTGCGTACGTGCATGTGACTCGTGTGTGTGTGTGTGTATATATATATATATTCCGTATGCATGTTAAAAAGAATACACGATAAATAAAATGAAAATTATAATGACCTGCTTTGTTATATGCATGCAGTATGTGGGTTTTAGGGATGGATAATGAGAGTTGGAAACATTTCTCTCCGACATCATCATATCGTAGAAATAAATGAAATTTGTGAAGTATACAAGGAAATGGTTTCAATTTTTCTTTGGAGTGCCTCCCTAAAACACTATATAAAAATAGAATCTGATCATGAATTTCCATCATATTTTTTTATTATCATCATAATAGGAATAAATAATGCTTGAATAATGCGTGCTTGCGTGTGTGACTCGTATATATATATATATATATATATATATATATATATATATATTCAGTATGCACTTTAAAAAGAAAACATGATAAATGAATGAAAACTATAATGAGCTGCAGTATGTAGGTTTTAGGGATGGATAATGAAAGTTGGAAACATTCTCTCCATCATCATATCGTAGAAATAAATGAAATTTGTGAAGTATACACTATATAAAATTAGAATCTGATCATGAATTTCCTTCGTATTATTATTATTATTATCATAATAGGTATAAATAATGCTTGAAATTAAAATATTTGTATTATCTCTTTCTTCAAAAGAAATGTGGCCCCAAATGGAGCCGAGTTTGTTTGTGCAAGTGTGATATATATATATAATATATATATATATATATATATATACATATTTTTTCGCTGTTCTTCTCACATTTGCTTCACAGGAGGAATAACGCATGGCGCTTATTTAGACGATGTATACTTAGTAACCGCTTTGGTTCCTTCAGATACAGCGTGCTTAGCAAGCTCTCCAGGAAGCAGGAGCCTGACGGCAGTTTGGATCTCTCGGGAAGTTATAGTAGACCTCTTGTTGTAGTGAGCCAGACGAGAAGCTTCGGCAGCGATTCTTTCGAAAATGTCATTCACGAAAGAATTCATGATCGACATAGCCTTCGAAGAAATGCCAGTGTCTGGATGCACTTGTTTCAAAACTTTGTAGATGTAGATACTGTAACTCTCCTTCCTCCTCTTTCTCTTCTTCTTCTTATCTCCTTTAGAAATAGACTTCTGCGCTTTGCCATCCTTCTTAGCCGCCTTTGCGGACGTCTTCGGAGCCATGATACAAAGACTGATGCAACGTTTAAACAAATTAAAAAAAACAAAAACTCGATCTCTGAAAAATTTCCTTTTCAAATGCAAATCGTTTCTTTCTGCGACAATTTTCGCCGCCTTATATAACTATTGGTGTATTACGTTCGAACTCCGTACAATTGTTGAATATGTAAGAAAAATTTTCCAAAAAGTGGAAGAGCCTTCTCGGTAATTATTTCTCTTTTTAACTGCAACGCTTTCATCGTCAATATGTCTGGTCGTGGCAAGGGTGGCAAAGTTAAGGGAAAATCGAAAACACGCTCGAGTAGAGCCGGTCTTCAGTTCCCCGTCGGTAGAATTCATCGTCTTCTAAGAAAAGGAAACTATGCTGAGCGTGTGGGTGCTGGAGCTCCGGTTTACCTCGCTGCAGTTATGGAATATTTACTGTAGCTGCTGAAGTTCTCGAATTGGCTGGAAACGCCGCTCGGGATAACAAGAAGTCTCGTATTATTCCACGTCATCTACAGCTCGCAATCCGCAACGATGAAGAGTTAAACAAACTCCTTTCAGGGGTCACCATCGCTCAGGGAGGTGTGCTCCCCAACATTCAAGCCGTTCTTCTACCAAAGAAAACTGAAAAGAAGTAAACGTGTATCATCATCATTATAATAAGGCTCCTACTGGAGCCACATTTTCTTTAAAAAAGGATAATAATTATTATTATTAAATTCGTTTCTTCAAGTGATTTTCATGTGTGTGTGTATATATATATATATATATATATAGTTACGATAGAAGTGTTCTTCGGGAACCTTGTCCTCAATATGAATATGAAAACAAGAGATACGACTCTCAACATTTATTGGCCAAACGTTTCGGTCCACTCAGGGGCCATCTTCAGTGACTAAATAGAAGCATCT
>JAJOZX010016759.1:12500-20000 GCA_023014485.1 Bathynomus jamesi | reverse complement strand
GTGGCAAAGTTAAGGGAAAATCGAAAACACGCTCGAGTAGAGCCGGTCTTCAGTTCCCCGTCGGTAGAATTCATCGTCTTCTAAGAAAAGGAAACTATGCTGAGCGTGTGGGTGCTGGAGCTCCGGTTTACCTCGCTGCAGTTATGGAATATTTACTGTAGCTGCTGAAGTTCTCGAATTGGCTGGAAACGCCGCTCGGGATAACAAGAAGTCTCGTATTATTCCACGTCATCTACAGCTCGCAATCCGCAACGATGAAGAGTTAAACAAACTCCTTTCAGGGGTCACCATCGCTCAGGGAGGTGTGCTCCCCAACATTCAAGCCGTTCTTCTACCAAAGAAAACTGAAAAGAAGTAAACGTGTATCATCATCATTATAATAAGGCTCCTACTGGAGCCACATTTTCTTTAAAAAAGGATAATAATTATTATTATTAAATTCGTTTCTTCAAGTGATTTTCATGTGTGTGTGTATATATATATATATATATATATATAGTTACGATAGAAGTGTTCTTCGGGAACCTTGTCCTCAATATGAATATGAAAACAAGAGATACGACTCTCAACATTTATTGGCCAAACGTTTCGGTCCACTCAGGGGCCATCTTCAGTGACTAAATAGAAGCATCTAAAAGAATAATCATAAAACTAAAGTAAATACAAATGTCAAACTGTACAATAATAAAATCTAATAGAAAAAAAGTTAAAAAGCTGTTAAAAAAAAAAAAACTATCTAGATTATAAAACAAAAATGTAAAAATAAAACTAACTAAAATTTCAAAAATTAAAAGTTTAAAAATGTTAAGTTTAAAATTTTAAAAAATTTAATTTTTTTTTTAAAAACGACTGACCTGGATGGTAATAGTTACAAATGACAAGTGGAGAGAAAGGAAAAAACAACTTAAGTTAGTGCCGTAGTTGCGTTAAAAAGGTGTTGGTTGGTTAGGAAGTATGTAATTTTATCGAGGAAAGGCTATCGTTTAATTCTGGATTTAATTTCTTGATAAAAAGGGATTCTAAAATTTTTAAATCAAGTGAATTAGAAGCAGACGACAAAATAGCAAAGGAGTCCTGGTGGCACGGGTGGTCATGGATCTCTGAATGATGCCGAATAGCAGACGATTCAGGAGTGGAAAGAGGGCGAGAAGTTCGACAAGAAAAACCCAAATGCTTCGAAATCCTAAGTTTTAAATGTAGGGCAGTCTGCCCCACATAACGACTTTGACAGGTCGCACATGTATATAAATAAATAACAAAGGATCTCAAAAGCACGGGGAGGTGATCTTTATGGCGAAAAAAGGATTGCAGACAATTAGAATTAGAATTAATGATTATAAAGTCGCGTTGAGGGAAATGTCTGTCCAAAATAAAGTGGACATCTTTTTAAGTTGAAAAGTTAGTGGGTCTAAAAATGGAAGCTTAAGATAAACCTTCTGTTTCGGAACCGTGGACTGAATTATTTTAGGTGAATATAGGTTATTTAAAAAATTAGAAATTAAAGTCTCAAAAGTCAAAGTACAATAAAAATTATAGTTGAAAAATCTCTTAAGATACTGAATTTCTAAGTCAAATAAAGACCAACTTGAACAAAGGTGATAGGCTCTAAAAATACGACTTTTAAAAATAGCCACCTTAAAACTAAGTGGAATATTGCTGAAAAAATGAGTACCGAGTTGGGTAGTAGTTTGGTTTCTGTATACTTGTGTTGAGAAGCCTGTACTATGTTTATTTATGTTAACATCAAGAAACGAAATTTTATTGTATTGTTCTACTTCCATAGAGAATTTAATATTAGGATGCTTAGTATTAATGTAATTTAAAAATAAAGGGGCATGATCTTTATGCTTAAAAATGACAAAACAATCATCTGCATAACGTTTAAATAAAATAGGTTTAAAATCAAGCGGGCAATCCCTCAGCCACTTTTCCTCGTGAAAACATAGAAAACTGTAAGCAAAGGACGGACTAAGGGGCGAACCCATTGCCATTCCCTTAAATATTGAGAGTCGTATCTCTTGTTTTCATATTCATATTGAGTATATATATATATGAAAATTATTTCACGAAGGTAACACGTGAAAAATATTTATGATGAATAAAACCACGAAGGAAAGGAAACACAAAATGGTGCTCAAGCGCTTTCGTCTAATGACATCCTCAGGAACACTGAAGTACATAAAAAGGTTAAGCCTATATATAGGTTACAGAAAGAAAAAAAAAGAAAAAAGAAAAAATAAATAACATACATACACACACACATATATATATATATATATATATATATATACATACATATCTATATATACAAATAATACATACATACATACATACATACATATATATACAATAAACAGAGAAGTAAAAATAATAAAAAATTAAAAATTAAAACCTTAAAGGATTACCAGTGAGGTTACTATTTGATGTTACTATTTGTACGACTGTAATTGTGAATTTATTCTTGACAGTCTTTTTTGTTTCTCATTTATGTTGAAATTCATCTATATGATAGCACTAATCACAAATGAAGTTCCTTATATTAAATAATTTAAATAATTTCAAGACACACACACACACAATAACATACACACACACACTTATATATATATATATATATATATATATATATATATATATATATATATATATATATATATATATATATATATATAATGATACTTAAGAACATTCAGAAACAAATCGTTTTCGTATATAATTAATTGAAACGTTTTTTTAGTTCATTTTATATATATATATATATATATATATATATTTATATATGGAAATGAACTCAGAATGGTTCCCTGAGATTTTTTTATAATACACACAGACCGTGCATGGAACAAGTAACTTTTCTATGAAGATTAAATCCACTATAGTCCGAATAAATAATGGTAAATGACAAATACTGTAGTTTTTTTCTTTTTCATGATGCTAGACAACGTCGGGCTAGCATCATGAAAAAGAAAAAACTATAGTATTTGTCATTTACCATTACTTATTCGGACTATTGTGGATTTAATCTTCCTAGAAGATATATATATATATATATATATATATATATATATATTCGTACGGTACACTTTAATTAGTACTTTGAACCGAAATTACTATAATTGTTTGGGACTAGTATGTTCCATGGACTGCTCTCGATTTTCCTACGAAATTGCAAACAAGGGCAGTCGATGACCCTGATTTTGTTTCTGCAATCGGTTTTCTTGAGAAATGATAAAGAAAATGTTATTGGATATTGAATAAATTTATTTACTGAAACAACGTAATACACTCCAACATCTTTTTGAATAAGTCTGAGCTGGTGTGGCGCTTACACTATACCATACAAATTCACAAAAAATGACAAGAATTAGTGCGATATATATCTTGCAAAAAACAATAGTATAATAAACTCGATTAAGTCGGGTTAGGTTAGGTTAGGTTAGGTGAGGCCAGGTTAGGTTAGGTAGGGTTAGGTCAGTTTAGGTTAGGTTAGGTTAGGTTAGGTTTCTGAAGGAAACCCTTGTTTGCAATTTCGTAGGAAAATCGAGAGCAGGCCATGAAACATAATAGGTCCAATTGTTTTTTGTTTATCCCAAAAAGAATGTTATTTTTTTAAATTAGTGTATAAAAATGCACTAGAAAAATGTATTTTTAATTAAAGTTTTTACAGTTCCTAAAACTGAAAATATCATGTAAAACTTAGTGAGATTCCTGATTGAAACAGTAATTAGCCAAAATTAGTGAAAATTTCAGGGATTTCAAGATTACTAATTTTACAATATATATAATATATATATATATATATATATATATATATATATATATATATATATATATATATATATATATATATATATACATATTACTGTTACTGTAAACGAATATGATGTAGTATAAAAAGTCCTGAGTATTACGGTATTGTACATTATTATTATTATTATTATTATTATTTATGGACAATATATTATATATGGGTAACTTTGTAATTTTGTGGCCGGCCCCACCTATTTTTTTAACAACAACGCCCCGTCCCCCTCGACCTGACCCTTGATTGGCCGGTTGACCCAAGTTGATGACTGACGTAGGAATCTGGTAACTGCTTTTGTTGCATGATGCTCTTGATTGGTTTAGGAATAAAAGGAGCTGGATTCAACTCTTTTTTTTTTTTTTTTTTTTTTTTTTTTTTTTTGCGTGGCGTGCGTGCGTACGTGCATGTGACTCGTGTGTGTGTGTGTGTATATATATATATATTCCGTATGCATGTTAAAAAGAATACACGATAAATAAAATGAAAATTATAATGACCTGCTTTGTTATATGCATGCAGTATGTGGGTTTTAGGGATGGATAATGAGAGTTGGAAACATTTCTCTCCGACATCATCATATCGTAGAAATAAATGAAATTTGTGAAGTATACAAGAAAATGGTTTCAATTTTTCTTTGGAGTGCCTCCCTAAAACACTATATAAAAATAGAATCTGATCATGAATTTCCATCATATTTTTTTATTATCATCATAATAGGAATAAATAATGCTTGAATAATGCGTGCTTGCGTGTGTGACTCGTATATATATATATATATATATATATATATATATATATATCAGTATGCACTTTAAAAAGAAAACATGATAAATGAATGAAAACTATAATGAGCTGCAGTATGTAGGTTTTAGGGATGGATAATGAAAGTTGGAAACATTCTCTCCATCATCATATCGTAGAAATAAATGAAATTTGTGAAGTATACACTATATAAAATTAGAATCTGATCATGAATTTCCTTCGTATTATTATTATTATTATCATAATAGGTATAAATAATGCTTGAAATTAAAATATTTGTATTATCTCTTTCTTCAAAAGAAATGTGGCCCCAAATGGAGCCGAGTTTGTTTGTGCAAGTGTGATATATATATATATAATATATATATATATATATATATATACATATTTTTTTCGCTGTTCTTCTCACATTTGCTTCACAGGAGGAATAACGCATGGCGCTTATTTAGACGATGTATACTTAGTAACCGCTTTGGTTCCTTCAGATACAGCGTGCTTAGCAAGCTCTCCAGGAAGCAGGAGCCTGACGGCAGTTTGGATCTCTCGGGAAGTTATAGTAGACCTCTTGTTGTAGTGAGCCAGACGAGAAGCTTCGGCAGCGATTCTTTCGAAAATGTCATTCACGAAAGAATTCATGATCGACATAGCCTTCGAAGAAATGCCAGTGTCTGGATGCACTTGTTTCAAAACTTTGTAGATGTAGATACTGTAACTCTCCTTCCTCCTCTTTCTCTTCTTCTTCTTATCTCCTTTAGAAATAGACTTCTGCGCTTTGCCATCCTTCTTAGCCGCCTTTGCGGACGTCTTCGGAGCCATGATACAAAGACTGATGCAACGTTTAAACAAATTAAAAAAAACAAAAACTCGATCTCTGAAAAATTTCCTTTTCAAATGCAAATCGTTTCTTTCTGCGACAATTTTCGCCGCCTTATATAACTATTGGTGTATTACGTTCGAACTCCGTACAATTGTTGAATATGTAAGAAAAATTTTCCAAAAAGTGGAAGAGACCCGATTTACCATGGATGGATACGGCAGTCGAATCACGCTCGAAGAACTGAAATATAACATAGACAAATTCAAACAGAAAGCCCCAGGGCTAAGCGGACTTACGAAGGCCAACCTCAAGAATGCTCCAGATGGGTTCCTCAATGTACTATTAAAGGCTCTCAACGCTGCTTTAAATGTGGGATACTACCCAGACGCCTTCAAAATAGCGAAAATGATATTTATTCCCAAGCCGGGGAAGAGCCCGACACAAGTAGCTAATTACAGACCAATCTCCCTCTTAGAATTTATGGGAAAATTGTTTGAAAGGATCATCACCAGCAGATTAATGGTATATTTAACGGACAATCAATTGATGAACCATCACCAACACGGATTCCGAAAAAAGAGAAGCACGGAAACGGCTATAACACTGATGTGTGAGAAAATAGCTACGGCTAAAGCAAAAGGCCAATCGATAGATATAGTTCTCCGAGACGTACAGAAAGCATTCGACAAAGTATGGATAACGGGGCTGCAATGCAAGATTCTGCGATTGAATATTAACCCCATACTCGAACGTATTCTTTGTGACTACCTCATGGACCGAAAAGCCGTTATAAACATCGGAGGGTACCAAGGTCAACAATTTGCCCTAAAGGCAGGTGTCCCGCAAGGCGGCTGTCTGAGCCCTATACTGTATGCACTATACACGTCTGACCTGCCAGAACCGGTAGGAAATGACACAATAAATATAGTGTATGCAGATGATATAACACAGATAGTCCCTTGCGTCTCAAAGTCCCCCAAATGATCGCACAAAACACAGCGAGAGAGATCAGGAACATAAACGAATTCGAAAAAAGATGGAAGATAAGAACGAATAGGGCTAAATTTACGGTCGTCCCAATAGGGAGAAAAAAAACGGGGGATCTCGAAGTAGACGGAGAACTGTATGAGTACTCCGCAGAAGGCAAAATGTTAGGCCTAAAAATAACGAGAACGAGCTACGTCAAACACTACACTGAGAGAGTTAACAGCGCAAATGCCAGCATGAGCAAATTATACAGATTTAGAGGCCTCAACAAAGCTAACAAAAGAAAGCTCTACCTCGCATTAGTCCGATCAGTACTTTTGTACCCAACCGTCCCACTACATGTGGCAAATAACAATCAGATACGTAAAATGCAAAGGGTACAAAACAAAGGGGCCCTCTACATAACAGATAAATTCAGAACTGATCGGCAGAAACAAAGGCATCTTCACGCGCAAGCAGATTTAGACCCGATTAATGTTGTCCTACATAATCGGGCAGTCAAAATATGGGACAAGATAGAAGAGGAAATCCCTCCACAGCTATTAGAAAAAATACAGTTTGATGACGAAATGCAAAGAACTATAAATATACAATTCAAAAGCAGTAAAAAACAAACTCAAATACCACCAAGACCAAAATATGTTTAAAATTGACGTAAAATCACAGTGCCCACCGGCACACTAATCTAGAATAATAAGTACTGAAGACAGAGAGCTCCAGACAACCTGGAATCTTTAAACTACTACTTTATTTCATTTTCGAACTTATTTCTACCACTACTAAAGGTGTATCAAAACCACACCTTTTCTCCTACTTTCCAAACTTTTCAGATCGTTGAGCGTTGAGCGTGGAAGAGCCTTCTCGGTAATTATTTCTCTTTTAACTGCAACGCTTTCATCGTCAATATGTCTGGTCGTGGCAAGGGTGGCAAAGTTAAGGGAAAATCGAAAACACGCTCGAGTAGAGCCGGTCTTCAGTTCCCCGTCGGTAGAATTCATCGTCTTCTAAGAAAAGGAAACTATGCTGAGCGTGTGGGTGCTGGAGCTCCGGTTTACCTCGCTGCAGTTATGGAATATTTAGCTGCTGAAGTTCTCGAATTGGCTGGAAACGCCGCTCGGGATAACAAGAA
>JAJOZX010016759.1:0-7500 GCA_023014485.1 Bathynomus jamesi | reverse complement strand
ACGAAAGAATTCATGATCGACATAGCCTTCGAAGAAATGCCAGTGTCTGGATGCACTTGTTTCAAAACTTTGTAGATGTAGATACTGTAACTCTCCTTCCTCCTCTTTCTCTTCTTCTTCTTATCTCCTTTAGAAATAGACTTCTGCGCTTTGCCATCCTTCTTAGCCGCCTTTGCGGACGTCTTCGGAGCCATGATACAAAGACTGATGCAACGTTTAAACAAATTAAAAAAAACAAAAACTCGATCTCTGAAAAATTTCCTTTTCAAATGCAAATCGTTTCTTTCTGCGACAATTTTCGCCGCCTTATATAACTATTGGTGTATTACGTTCGAACTCCGTACAATTGTTGAATATGTAAGAAAAATTTTCCAAAAAGTGGAAGAGACCCGATTTACCATGGATGGATACGGCAGTCGAATCACGCTCGAAGAACTGAAATATAACATAGACAAATTCAAACAGAAAGCCCCAGGGCTAAGCGGACTTACGAAGGCCAACCTCAAGAATGCTCCAGATGGGTTCCTCAATGTACTATTAAAGGCTCTCAACGCTGCTTTAAATGTGGGATACTACCCAGACGCCTTCAAAATAGCGAAAATGATATTTATTCCCAAGCCGGGGAAGAGCCCGACACAAGTAGCTAATTACAGACCAATCTCCCTCTTAGAATTTATGGGAAAATTGTTTGAAAGGATCATCACCAGCAGATTAATGGTATATTTAACGGACAATCAATTGATGAACCATCACCAACACGGATTCCGAAAAAAGAGAAGCACGGAAACGGCTATAACACTGATGTGTGAGAAAATAGCTACGGCTAAAGCAAAAGGCCAATCGATAGATATAGTTCTCCGAGACGTACAGAAAGCATTCGACAAAGTATGGATAACGGGGCTGCAATGCAAGATTCTGCGATTGAATATTAACCCCATACTCGAACGTATTCTTTGTGACTACCTCATGGACCGAAAAGCCGTTATAAACATCGGAGGGTACCAAGGTCAACAATTTGCCCTAAAGGCAGGTGTCCCGCAAGGCGGCTGTCTGAGCCCTATACTGTATGCACTATACACGTCTGACCTGCCAGAACCGGTAGGAAATGACACAATAAATATAGTGTATGCAGATGATATAACACAGATAGTCCCTTGCGTCTCAAAGTCCCCCCAAATGATCGCACAAAACACAGCGAGAGAGATCAGGAACATAAACGAATTCGAAAAAAGATGGAAGATAAGAACGAATAGGGCTAAATTTACGGTCGTCCCAATAGGGAGAAAAAAAACGGGGGATCTCGAAGTAGACGGAGAACTGTATGAGTACTCCGCAGAAGGCAAAATGTTAGGCCTAAAAATAACGAGAACGAGCTACGTCAAACACTACACTGAGAGAGTTAACAGCGCAAATGCCAGCATGAGCAAATTATACAGATTTAGAGGCCTCAACAAAGCTAACAAAAGAAAGCTCTACCTCGCATTAGTCCGATCAGTACTTTTGTACCCAACCGTCCCACTACATGTGGCAAATAACAATCAGATACGTAAAATGCAAAGGGTACAAAACAAAGGGGCCCTCTACATAACAGATAAATTCAGAACTGATCGGCAGAAACAAAGGCATCTTCACGCGCAAGCAGATTTAGACCCGATTAATGTTGTCCTACATAATCGGGCAGTCAAAATATGGGACAAGATAGAAGAGGAAATCCCTCCACAGCTATTAGAAAAAATACAGTTTGATGACGAAATGCAAAGAACTATAAATATACAATTCAAAAGCAGTAAAAAACAAACTCAAATACCACCAAGACCAAAATATGTTTAAAATTGACGTAAAATCACAGTGCCCACCGGCACACTAATCTAGAATAATAAGTACTGAAGACAGAGAGCTCCAGACAACCTGGAATCTTTAAACTACTACTTTATTTCATTTTCGAACTTATTTCTACCACTACTAAAGGTGTATCAAAACCACACCTTTTCTCCTACTTTCCAAACTTTTCAGATCGTTGAGCGTTGAGCGGAAGAGCCTTCTCGGTAATTATTTCTCTTTTTAACTGCAACGCTTTCATCGTCAATATGTCTGGTCGTGGCAAGGGTGGCAAAGTTAAGGGAAAATCGAAAACACGCTCGAGTAGAGCCGGTCTTCAGTTCCCCGTCGGTAGAATTCATCGTCTTCTAAGAAAAGGAAACTATGCTGAGCGTGTGGGTGCTGGAGCTCCGGTTTACCTCGCTGCAGTTATGGAATATTTAGCTGCTGAAGTTCTCGAATTGGCTGGAAACGCCGCTCGGGATAACAAGAAGTCTCGTATTATTCCACGTCATCTACAGCTCGCAATCCGCAACGATGAAGAGTTAAACAAACTCCTTTCAGGGGTCACCATCGCTCAGGGAGGTGTGCTCCCCAACATTCAAGCCGTTCTTCTACCAAAGAAAACTGAAAAGAAGTAAACGTGTATCATCATCATTATAATAAGGCTCCTACTGGAGCCACATTTTCTTTAAAAAAGGATAATAATTATTATTATTAAATTCGTTTCTTCAAGTGATTTTCATGTGTGTGTGTATATATATATATATATATATATAGTTACGATAGAAGTGTTCTTCGGGAACCTTGTCCTCAATATGAATATGAAAACAAGAGATACGACTCTCAACATTTATTGGCCAAACGTTTCGGTCCACTCAGGGGCCATCTTCAGTGACTAAATAGAAGCATCTAAAAGAATAATCATAAAACTAAAGTAAATACAAATGTCAAACTGTACAATAATAAAATCTAATAGAAAAAAAAGTTAAAAAGCTGTTAAAAAAAAAAAAACTATCTAGATTATAAAACAAAAATGTAAAAATAAAACTAACTAAAATTTCAAAAATTAAAAGTTTAAAAATGTTAAGTTTAAAATTTTAAAAAATTTAATTTTTTTTTTAAAAACGACTGACCTGGATGGTAATAGTTACAAATGACAAGTGGAGAGAAAGGAAAAAACAACTTAAGTTAGTGCCGTAGTTGCGTTAAAAAGGTGTTGGTTGGTTAGGAAGTATGTAATTTTATCGAGGAAAGGCTATCGTTTAATTCTGGATTTAATTTCTTGATAAAAAGGGATTCTAAAATTTTTAAATCAAGTGAATTAGAAGCAGACGACAAAATAGCAAAGGAGTCCTGGTGGCACGGGTGGTCATGGATCTCTGAATGATGCCGAATAGCAGACGATTCAGGAGTGGAAAGAGGGCGAGAAGTTCGACAAGAAAAACCCAAATGCTTCGAAATCCTAAGTTTTAAATGTAGGGCAGTCTGCCCCACATAACGACTTTGACAGGTCGCACATGTATATAAATAAATAACAAAGGATCTCAAAAGCACGGGGAGGTGATCTTTATGGCGAAAAAAGGATTGCAGACAATTAGAATTAGAATTAATGATTATAAAGTCGCGTTGAGGGAAATGTCTGTCCAAAATAAAGTGGACATCTTTTTTAAGTTGAAAAGTTAGTGGGTCTAAAAATGGAAGCTTAAGATAAACCTTCTGTTTCGGAACCGTGGACTGAATTATTTTAGGTGAATATAGGTTATTTAAAAAATTAGAAATTAAAGTCTCAAAAGTCAAAGTACAATAAAAATTATAGTTGAAAAATCTCTTAAGATACTGAATTTCTAAGTCAAATAAAGACCAACTTGAACAAAGGTGATAGGCTCTAAAAATACGACTTTTAAAAATAGCCACCTTAAAACTAAGTGGAATATTGCTGAAAAAATGAGTACCGAGTTGGGTAGTAGTTTGGTTTCTGTATACTTGTGTTGAGAAGCCTGTACTATGTTTATTTATGTTAACATCAAGAAACGAAATTTTATTGTATTGTTCTACTTCCATAGAGAATTTAATATTAGGATGCTTAGTATTAATGTAATTTAAAAATAAAGGGGCATGATCTTTATGCTTAAAAATGACAAAACAATCATCTGCATAACGTTTAAATAAAATAGGTTTAAAATCAAGCGGGCAATCCCTCAGCCACTTTTCCTCGTGAAAACATAGAAAACTGTAAGCAAAGGACGGACTAAGGGGCGAACCCATTGCCATTCCCTTAAATATTGAGAGTCGTATCTCTTGTTTTCATATTCATATTGAGTATATATATATATATGAAAATTATTTCACGAAGGTAACACGTGAAAAATATTTATGATGAATAAAACCACGAAGGAAAGGAAACACAAAATGGTGCTCAAGCGCTTTCGTCTAATGACATCCTCAGGAACACTGAAGTACATAAAAAGGTTAAGCCTATATATAGGTTACAGAAAGAAAAAAAAAGAAAAAAGAAAAAATAAATAACATACATACACACACACATATATATATATATATATATATATATACATACATATCTATATATACAAATACATACATACATACATACATACATACATATATACAATAAACAGAGAAGTAAAAATAATAAAAAATTAAAAATTAAAACCTTAAAGGATTACCAGTGAGGTTACTATTTGATGTTACTATTTGTACGACTGTAATTGTGAATTTATTCTTGACAGTCTTTTTTGTTTCTCATTTATGTTGAAATTCATCTATATGATAGCACTAATCACAAATGAAGTTCCTTATATTAAATAATTTAAATAATTTCAAGACACACACACACACAATAACATACACACACACACACTTATATATATATATATATATATATATATATATATATATATATATATATATATATATATATATATATATATATATATATATAATGATACTTAAGAACATTCAGAAACAAATCGTTTTCGTATATAATTAATTGAAACGTTTTTTTTAGTTCATTTTATATATATATATATATATATATATATATTTATATATGGAAATGAACTCAGAATGGTTCCCTGAGATTTTTTTATAATACACACAGACCGTGCATGGAACAAGTAACTTTTCTATGAAGATTAAATCCACTATAGTCCGAATAAATAATGGTAAATGACAAATACTGTAGTTTTTTTCTTTTTCATGATGCTAGACAACGTCGGGCTAGCATCATGAAAAAGAAAAAACTATAGTATTTGTCATTTACCATTACTTATTCGGACTATTGTGGATTTAATCTTCCTAGAAGATATATATATATATATATATATATATATATATATATATCGTACGGTACACTTTAATTAGTACTTTGAACCGAAATTACTATAATTGTTTGGGACTAGTATGTTCCATGGACTGCTCTCGATTTTCCTACGAAATTGCAAACAAGGGCAGTCGATGACCCTGATTTTGTTTCTGCAATCGGTTTTCTTGAGAAATGATAAAGAAAAATGTTATTGGATATTGAATAAATTTATTTACTGAAACAACGTAATACACTCCAACATCTTTTTGAATAAGTCTGAGCTGGTGTGGCGCTTACACTATACCATACAAATTCACAAAAAATGACAAGAATTAGTGCGATATATATCTTGCAAAAAACAATAGTATAATAAACTCGATTAAGTCGGGTTAGGTTAGGTTAGGTTAGGTGAGGCCAGGTTAGGTTAGGTAGGGTTAGGTCAGTTTAGGTTAGGTTAGGTTAGGTTAGGTTTCTGAAGGAAACCCTTGTTTGCAATTTCGTAGGAAAATCGAGAGCAGGCCATGAAACATAATAGGTCCAATTGTTTTTTGTTTATCCCAAAAAGAATGTTATTTTTTTTAAATTAGTGTATAAAAATGCACTAGAAAAATGTATTTTTAATTAAAGTTTTTACAGTTCCTAAAACTGAAAATATCATGTAAAACTTAGTGAGATTCCTGATTGAAACAGTAATTAGCCAAAATTAGTGAAAATTTCAGGGATTTCAAGATATTACTAATTTTACAATATTATATATATATATATATATATATATATATATATATATATATATATATATATATACATATTACTGTTACTGTAAACGAATATGATGTAGTATAAAAAGTCCTGAGTATTACGGTATTGTACATTATTATTATTATTATTATTATTTATGGACAATATAATTATATATGTGGTAACTTTGTAATTTTGTGGCCGGCCCCACCTATTTTTTTAACAACAACGCCCCGTCCCCCTCGACCTGACCCTTGATTGGCCGGTTGACCCAAGTTGATGACTGACGTAGGAATCTGGTAACTGCTTTTGTTGCATGATGCTCTTGATTGGTTTAGGAATAAAAGGAGGCTGGATTCAACTCTTTTTTTTTTTTTTTTTTTTTTTTTTTTTTCGTGGCGTGCGTGCGTACGTGCATGTGACTCGTGTGTGTGTGTGTATATATATATATATATTCCGTATGCATGTTAAAAAGAATACACGATAAATAAAATGAAAATTATAATGACCTGCTTTGTTATATGCATGCAGTATGTGGGTTTTAGGGATGGATAATGAGAGTTGGAAACATTTCTCTCCGACATCATCATATCGTAGAAATAAATGAAATTTGTGAAGTATACAAGAAAATGGTTTCAATTTTTCTTTGGAGTGCCTCCCTAAAACACTATATAAAAATAGAATCTGATCATGAATTTCCATCATATTTTTTTATTATCATCATAATAGGAATAAATAATGCTTGAATAATGCGTGCTTGCGTGTGTGACTCGTATATATATATATATATATATATATATATATATATATATATATATATATAATATATATATATATATATATATCAGTATGCACTTTAAAAAGAAAACATGATAAATGAATGAAAACTATAATGAGCTGCAGTATGTAGGTTTTAGGGATGGATAATGAAAGTTGGAAACATTCTCTCCATCATCATATCGTAGAAATAAATGAAATTTGTGAAGTATACACTATATAAAATTAGAATCTGATCATGAATTTCCTTCGTATTATTATTATATTATCATAATAGGTATAAATAATGCTTGAAATTAAAATATTTGTATTATCTCTTTCTTCAAAAGAAATGTGGCCCCAAATGGAGCCGAGTTTGTTTGTGCAAGTGTGATATATATATATATAATAATATATATATATATATATATACATATTTTTTCGCTGTTCTTCTCACATTTGCTTCACAGGAGGAATAACGCATGGCGCTTATTTAGACGATGTATACTTAGTAACCGCTTTGGTTCCTTCAGATACAGCGTGCTTAGCAAGCTCTCCAGGAAGCAGGAGCCTGACGGCAGTTTGGATCTCTCGGGAAGTTATAGTAGACCTCTTGTTGTAGTGAGCCAGACGAGAAGCTTCGGCAGCGATTCTTTCGAAAATGTCATTCACGAAAGAATTCATGATCGACATAGCCTTCGAAGAAATGCCAGTGTCTGGATGCACTTGTTTCAAAACTTTGTAGATGTAGATACTGTAACTCTCCTTCCTCCTCTTTCTCTTCTTCTTCTTATCTCCTTTAGAAATAGACTTCTGCGCTTTGCCATCCTTCTTAGCCGCCTTTGCGGACGTCTTCGGAGCCA
>JAJOZX010016758.1:0-49845 GCA_023014485.1 Bathynomus jamesi | reverse complement strand
TAAAAAAAATGTATCACTGGTGTTTGAAGTGTTCACTGTGTTTTGTGTTAATTCTGGCTCAATACTAAATATTAACTGTTAATAATACTGACTTTTCAAATGTTTACAAATTTCTTAAAAAAAACAACTCTGTACTTAAAAAATTTTTTATGGCGAAATCCTCAGAGACGTGTCCTGAAGACGTCTTGCTGGCTACTTCTTCTTGGATGAAAACTAGGCGTGGAGAACTTGGAGTCGTGACACACCGGTTCAAGGGTGGATGTTACGAACTGGAAGTCGTGACACGCCGGTCAACTGGTTTTATCCTGATGCAGGGTAATTTCTATCTTGGCCAAAGAGTGGCCACATGTTAAAATCCTCTTCTTAAAATCTTCTTCTTAAAATCTTCTTATTATCCTGGCAAGGTCGCCAGACTGTTAACCCCTCCGTCTATGGCCCTGGGGTGGTTCGGATCGACGGGGGTTCTAGTTAGGAGGCAGCAACGGATATTTCTTCTATAACATTCTAATTCTTTTCGGTCGCCAGACTGTTTGACCCAATATCTTCTATGGTGCTTGGGTTGTCTCTTTCTCTCGCTTTATGGGGTCGACAAATGTTTATCCTGACTATAGGGTCGCCAGTTATTAATTCTTCTCTTGCTATAATACTCTGATACTTTCTCTGATACTAAAATTATCGACTTTTCTTTATAACTTATCGACTTAACTGACTAAGTTCTTCTGAAGATAGCCCAACTCGAGCGGGAAAATAAAAAGTTTCTCTTACTCTAATTTACTTCTTAAAAAAATGTACAGTTAGTTCTCTGAATTTACAGGGTAGAGGTTCGACCTTTTTCGACCATGGCTCAGGCCGGAATCTAAAAAAGGTTAAGGAGGCAAGGGGCCTCTGCCCCCTCCTCGCAGCGAGGCTGCTAACAAGGGAGGCTCGTAATGAAGTGCCGTAATGAAGTGCTATAATGAAGTGACTTAATGAAGTGCCGTAATTTTACAAATACATGTATAATATAAACCTAAATGTTTGGGGGAAGACAGTTGAATGTTAAGTTTCCCCCTTTTAAACACATGATCAGATGTTTGAAAGATTCCAAATAAAAATAAAAAAATAAAAATAAAAACTAATCGTATATTTTTGCCGAATCTTCATTTCTGAAGGCGATATCATTTCGTAATAGTACATAAGTACAAATTAAGTACACGACTGAGTACGTATTAATTTTGGTTCATTACAATTACGATTACAATTATGGATTACTTCACATTCGCTTATGATTGTCCATTACAGTACATTCTTACATTATAAATTAAATCATTACATTTAATTACAGTTTCATTGAAGTACATTACGTCGTTTACCATTCTTACAGTGTTTTATATATTTATATATGGTTATACTATATGGTTATACTATATGGTTATACTATATGGTTATACTATATCGTTATTAGTACAACACAAGTACATGAGCACATACGAGATAATTTAATACGAAATAATATGTTATAATATGCTATAAATTTGAAATCAGAGGGACAGGAGGTTTCCATCTTAGAAGCGCTCACTTATGCTATAGTTCGCGGAATTTGATAACAACTAAGCATTTTCGAGTTCAATGCGGGAGGTGATATAATAAAAAATAATAAATGAAAAAATAATACGAGAACGTATTTTTGCGTTTTCGAACGAATGCTAAAGTTTTGCGTTTCATAGATTGACACGAGTAAAAATGAATATTTAATAAAATTTATATAGGATAATGATCAAGGGAAATTAATGACGGGAAAATGTGACGTATGGATGAATATGGTTGAATAATAATGTTTATACTACATAACACCACAACATTATTATTAAAGAATTTACCATACATTGCATACGGAAGATGTCCATATACTAAGCACGTGATTTAGTGTACAAGGTATGGGAAACGTAAAGAGAATTAAGTTATTTTATGACGTCATAGTGTATAAGTCATTATTAGAAAAGATGAATTAGAGAAATACAGTAATGAATAAAGAAGTACAAATCGAAATTCTATCCAAAACTCGCTTAGGCGATTTTGGTTTCTTATGTAAAAATGAACATTCAAACATAAAATCTATACGAACATAAGTACTGCATGAAGACAATGAATCCATATAATGATGGTATAGGAATTGTTCATTGTTCAATTTTTACAGTGCTCCCCCTTTTTTTTAAAAATAATATTAACACAATAATATAATACAATTAATACAATATAATACAATTGAGAAAATAACATCGTAACTAATTCAAGTTAGATGACGAATTTTTCTTTACATTACAAGTTTTATACAGAACGAGTTCGGGTCGTTGAGTACAATGCAGAGTATCAAATCTTTAAAATGACACTTGCTTACAAAATATAAAAAAAATTCAAAGATTAATACTTTAATTTAGACAAACAATTAAGTTAGACAAAGAATGATATTGTTAAATTTTTAGCAAAATTTTATTTTCCTGTGGGGAAAATTACATTCATAATGAATAGGTAAAAGGGAAAAATATAAATTTTAAAGTTCATGGATTTTTCAAGGTTACCATGATAGTACAATTGATAAACTAATTTTATTGACTATTGTAGGTAAAAATAGAATTACGTAATGGATGATGTATAGACCTGTGGTCTAGTGTGTATTTTTGTGTACTAGGTACAAAGTGTGTATCTTACAATTTCGAGGGACAGATTAGCTGAAAAGATTGTTAAATTAACTGAATAAATGCATGAGCAAGTATATTAGAAAGCAAAAATGATTAAGATTAAATTACATAGTTAGCACTTACGCGCAATGAAATAGTTTATTGTGATATCCAATGATTTTAGCATAAGGTTTGTATATATAGTATATATAGTGTGCATACATGCATTTTTATTGACTGTTGTAGGTACAAATCAAATTACGTAATGGATGATGTATACCTGTGGTCAAATGTGTATTTATGTTTATTGGTTACAGATTGTAGTGGTTGGTGATACGTTCAAAAGGAGAAAGGGGATTTATAGTTGAATAGTTGAAGTTATACGTCAGTGTGCATATGCATCTATAAATATTGGTAAGAAGCATCTGTAGATGAGTGAGTCCGTACAATAGTATGTAGAATATGAGAGTAATTTGTTCATCCCGTGAAGAACTAGATCATTAGGGGTCATTGGTGGATTAGGATTATATATATATATATATATATATATATATATATATATAATACTTTAAGGAACAGATAAAATAACTTAATAAATGCATGAGCGAGAATTTATATATAGTAAGCAATAATTATGATGTATTATAATGATGATGTTTGCATACGAGTTTTAATGCAAAAGTGACTGGAGGGACGGAACGTAAATGATTTCGAATATGTGTCAAAAGTAATAAAATTCAATTAGGATTATAGATTTTACATAATTAATCAGTTACACGTATAAGGTAATTAAAAAAACGAACTTAGAGGAACTTACAATTAATGAAAGTAAATCTCACGGTTTTAAAATTGAATTTTGACACACAATTAATTAAATTCGACTACGACAATTACTCAGTATTAATCGAATAAAAAAATATAAAAATATAAAAATTGAAAATAGATATCAATTATAAACTACAATGAACTAAACATATACTGTAATATAAAAAAACTTAACCTAAATTGAGGTTATGTTCCATCGTACCAAAGAGGAATTAACCATGGTTGAACCATTTCTCTGGTTGACACGGTTCAACTGGGGTTGGGGTGTTAAAATAAAATAAAATAAAAAGACAAAGTTTGGAGTACGACATTCGGGGGAATTGAGTGACTAAGCGGGGGGTATATGTCTGAAATTGACAATTACGTCTTTTTGTGAGCACTTTGCTCTTTAAAAAAGATTGCTTGTCACACTACTTAGAACAAAAATTTAAAAAGTTCAACAAACGGAGGGACGGCATGTTCCTCATATACATTACAATAATTACCAAACTCGTTACAACCTTTGTAAAAACGGTTTTGTTACAAATAATAAAATACATAACTATATATTTATATACGCAACAATGGCATGAAAAGAAAAGACAAATCGGTGAATTTCCTTCTTACAAACAAGAAAAAAGGTTAAACTAAAGACACAAACCGGTCAATTCAGGTTGAATTAAATTCTCTTTTACAAAAAAAAAGGTTGCATTAAATTCTCTTAAACAACAAAAAAAAAAGGTTGAATTAAATTCTTAAATTACATTTTCTTAAATTAAATTCTCTTAAATTACAAAGAAAAAGTTGAATTCAATTGACTGCATTGAAATGACTTGGGATTCGAAAACTCGACTTGGGATTCGAAAACTCGACTTGGGACTCGAAAATTGACTTGGAATAAAATTGACTTGGGATTCGAAAACTCTGACTTGGAATAAAACTCTGACTTGGAATAAAACTCTGACTTGGAATAAAACTCTGACTTGGAATAAAACTGACTTGAACTCTATCAAGTATTCTGAAACTAACTTGAACTCTATCAAGTATTCTGAAACTAACTTGAACTCTATCAAGTATTCTGAAACTAACTTGAACTCTATCAAGTATTCTGAAACTAACTTGAACTCTATCAAGTATTCTGAAACTAACTTGAACTCTATCAAGTATTCTGAAACTAACTTGAACTCTTATCAAGTATTCTGAAACTAACTTGAAACTGAAAATGAAACTGACTTGCACTTGAACTGCTATTCAAGTGAAGATTAACTGAAAACGAAACTGACTTGCACTTGAACTGCTAGCAAGTGAAAATTAACTGAAAACGGAAAATGACTGCACTTGATCTCAATCAAGTGGAGACTGTTATCCTCTGGACTTACTTGAAATACAATCAAGTATCTCTATAACTCTATAAACTCTCTGTAAACTCTCTCTTTCTTAATTTGCAAGTCAATTCAATTCAATAATTTGAAAAAATTTGCAAACAAAAAATAAAATGTAAACAATATTTCACTCTAATGTACGCGAAGGTACTGTACTATTATGTTTGGTACATAAAATAAAATTATTCTATACTGAAATTAACTCTGAAATTAACTCTCTGAAATTAACTCTGAAATTAACTCTCTTGAAATTAACTTCTGTTACTTTTAACTTCTGTTACTTTTAACTTCTGTTACTTTTAACTTCTGTTACTTTTAACTTCTGTGAAAATTACTGTTTCACTAAAAAAAAATGTATCACTGGTGTTTGAAGTGTTCACTGTGTTTTGTGTTAATTCTGGCTCAATACTAAATATTAACTGTTAATAATACTGACTTTTCAAATGTTTACAAATTTCTTAAAAAAAAACAACTCTGTACTTAACAAAATTTTTTATGGCGAAATCCTCAGAGACGTGTCCTGAAGACGTCTTGCTGGCTACTTCTTCTTGGATGAAAACTAGGCGTGGAGAACTTGGAGTCGTGACACACCGGTTCAAGGGTGGATGTTACGAACTGGAAGTCGTGACACGCCGGTCAACTGGTTTTATCCTGATGCAGGGTAATTTCTATCTTGGCCAAAGAGTGGCCACATGTTAAAATCCTCTTCTTAAAATCTTCTTCTTAAAATCTTCTTATTATCCTGGCAAGGTCGCCAGACTGTTAACCCCTCCGTCTATGGCCCTGGGGTGGTTCGGATCGACGGGGGTTCTAGTTAGGAGGCAGCAACGGATATTTCTTCTATAACATTCTAATTCTTTTCGGTCGCCAGACTGTTTGACCCAATATCTTCTATGGTGCTTGGGTTGTCTCTTTCTCTCGCTTTATGGGGTCGACAAATGTTTATCCTGACTATAGGGTCGCCAGTTATTAATTCTTCTCTTGCTATAATACTCTGATACTTTCTCTGATACTAAAATTATCGACTTTTCTTTTATAACTTATCGACTTAACTGACTAAGTTCTTCTGAAGATAGCCCAACTCGAGCGGGAAAATAAAAAGTTTCTCTTACTCTAATTTACTTCTTAAAAAAATGTACAGTTAGTTCTCTGAATTTACAGGGGTAGAGGTTCGACCTTTTTCGACCATGGCTCAGGCCGGAATCTAAAAAAGGTTAAGGAGGCAAGGGGCCTCTGCCCCCTCCTCGCAGCGAGGCTGCTAACAAGGGAGGCTCGTAATGAAGTGCCGTAATGAAGTGCTATAATGAAGTGACTTAATGAAGTGCCGTAATTTTACAAATACATGTATAATATAAACCTAAATGTTTGGGGGAAGACAGTTGAATGTTAAGTTTCCCCCTTTTAAACACATGATCAGATGTTTGAAAGATTCCAAATAAAAATTAAAAAAATAAAAATAAAAACTAATCGTATATTTTTGCCGAATCTTCATTTCTGAAGGCGATATCATTTCGTAATAGTACATAAGTACAAATTAAGTACACGACTGAGTACGTATTAATTTTGGTTCATTACAATTACGATTACAATTATGGATTACTTCACATTCGCTTATGATTGTCCATTACAGTACATTCTTACATTATAAATTAAATCATTACATTTAATTACAGTTTCATTGAAGTACATTACGTCGTTTACCATTCTTACAGTGTTTTTATATTTATATATGGTTATATATGGTTATACTATATGGTTATACTATATGGTTATACTATATCGTTATTAGTACAACACAAGTACATGAGCACATACGAGATAATTTATATACGAAATAATATGTTATAATATGCTATAAATTTGAAATCAGAGGGACAGGAGGTTTCCATCTTAGAAGCGCTCACTTATGCTATAGTTCGCGGAATTTGATAACAACTAAGCATTTTCGAGTTCAATGCGGGAGGTGATATAATAAAAAATAATAAATGAAAAAAATAATACGAGAACGTATTTTTGCGTTTTCGAACGAATGCCTAAAGTTTTGCGTTTCATAGATTGACACGAGTAAAAATGAATATTTAATAAAATTTATATAGGATAATGATCAAGGGAAATTAATGACGGGAAAATGTGACGTATGGATGAATATGGTTGAATAATAATGTTTATACTACATAACACCACAACATTATTATTAAAGAATTTACCATACATTGCATACGGAAGATGTCCATATACTAAGCACGTGATTTAGTGTACAAGGTATGGGAAACGTAAAGAGAATTAAGTTATTTTATGACGTCATAGTGTATAAGTCATTATTAGAAAAGATGAATTAGAGAAATACAGTAATGAATAAAGAAGTACAAATCGAAATTCTATCCAAAACTCGCTTAGGCGATTTTGGTTTCTTATGTAAAAATGAACATTCAAACATAAAATCTATACGAACATAAGTACTGCATGAAGACAATGAATCCATATAATGATGGTATAGGAATTGTTCATTGTTCAATTTTTACAGTGCTCCCCCTTTTTTTTAAAAATAATATTAACACAATAATATAATACAATTAATACAATATAATACAATTGAGAAAATAACATCGTAACTAATTCAAGTTAGATGACGAATTTTTCTTTACATTACAAGTTTTATACAGAACGAGTTCGGGTCGTTGAGTACAATGCAGAGTATCAAATCTTTAAAATGACACTTGCTTACAAAATATAAAAAAAAATTCAAAGATTAATACTTTAATTTAGACAAACAATTAAGTTAGACAAAGAATGATATTGTTAAATTTTTAGCAAAATTTTATTTTCCTGTGGGGAAAATTACATTCATAATGAATAGGTAAAAGGGAAAAATATAAATTTTAAAGTTCATGGATTTTTCAAGGTTACCATGATAGTACAATTGATAAACTAATTTTATTGACTATTGTAGGTAAAAATAGAATTACGTAATGGATGATGTATAGACCTGTGGTCTAGTGTGTATTTTTGTGTACTAGGTACAAAGTGTGTATCTTACAATTTCGAGGGACAGATTAGCTGAAAAGATTGTTAAATTAACTGAATAAATGCATGAGCAAGTATATTAGAAAGCAAAAATGATTAAGATTAAATTACATAGTTAGCACTTACGCGCAATGAAATAGTTTATTGTGATATCCAATGATTTTAGCATAAGGTTTGTATATATATATATAGTGTGCATACATGCATTTTTTTGACTGTTGTAGGTACAAATCAAATTACGTAATGGATGATGTATAGACCTGTGGTCAAATGTGTATTTATGTTTATTGGGTACAGATTGTAGTGGTTGGTGATACGTTCAAAAGGAGAAAGGGGATTTATAGTTGAATAGTTGAAGTTATACGTCAGTGTGCATATGCATCTATAAATATTGGTAAGAAGCATCTGTAGATGAGTGAGTCCGTACAATAGTATGTAGAATATGAGAGTAATTTGTTCATCCCGTGAAGAACTAGATCATTAGGGGTCATTGGTGGATTAGGATTATATATATATATATATATATATATATATATATATATATATATATAAATACTTTAAGGAACAGATAAAATAACTTAATAAATGCATGAGCGAGAATTTATATATAGTAAGCAATAATTATGATGTATTATAATGATGATGTTTGCATACGAGTTTTAATGCAAAAGTGACTGGAGGGACGGAACGTAAATGATTTCGAATATGTGTCAAAAGTAATAAAATTCAATTAGGATTATAGATTTTACATAATTAATCAGTTACACGTATAAGGTAATTAAAAAAACGAACTTAGAGGAACTTACAATTAATGAAAGTAAATCTCACGGTTTTAAAATTGAATTTTGACACACAATTAATTAAATTCGACTACGACAATTACTCAGTATTAATCGAATAAAAAAATATAAAAAATATAAAAATTGAAAATAGATATCAATTATAAACTACAATGAACTAAACATATACTGTAATATAAAAAAACACTTAACCTAAATTGAGGTTATGTTCCATCGTACCAAAGAGGAATTAACCATGGTTGAACCATTTCTCTGGTTGACACGGTTCAACTGGGGTTGGGGGTGTTAAAATAAAATAAAATAAAAAGACAAAGTTTGGAGTACGACATTCGGGGGAATTGAGTGACTAAGCGGGGGGTATATGTCTGAAATTGACAATTACGTCTTTTTGTGAGCACTTTGCTCTTTAAAAAAAGATTGCTTGTCACACTACTTAGAACAAAAATTTAAAAAGTTCAACAAACGGAGGGACGGCATGTTCCTCATATACATTACAATAATTACCAAACTCGTTACAACCTTTGTAAAAACGGTTTTGTTACAAATAATAAAATACATAACTATATATTTATATACGCAACAATGGCATGAAAAGAAAAGACAAATCGGTGAATTTCCTTCTTACAAACAAGAAAAAAGGTTAAACTAAAGACACAAACCGGTCAATTCAGGTTGAATTAAATTCTCTTTTACAACAAAAAAAAAGGTTGCATTAAATTCTCTTAAACAACAAAAAAAAAAGGTTGAATTAAATTCTTAAATTACATTTTCTTAAATTAAATTCTCTTAAATTACAAAGAAAAAGTTGAATTCAATTGACTGCATTGAAATGACTTGGGATTCGAAAACTCGACTTGGGATTCGAAAACTCGACTTGGGACTCGAAAATTGACTTGGAATAAAATTGACTTGGGATTCGAAAACTCTGACTTGGAATAAAACTCTGACTTGGAATAAAACTCTGACTTGGAATAATCTGATTCTGAATAAACTTGAACTCTATCAAGTATTCTGAAACTAACTTGAACTCTATCAAGTATTCTGAAACTAACTTGAACTCTATCAAGTATTCTGAAACTAACTTGAACTCTATCAAGTATTCTGAAACTAACTTGAACTCTATCAAGTATTCTGAAACTAACTTGAACTCTATCAAGTATTCTGAAACTAACTTGAACTCTTATCAAGTATTCTGAAACTAACTTGAAACTGAAAATGAAACTGACTTGCACTTGAACTGCTATTCAAGTGAAGATTAACTGAAAACGAAACTGACTTGCACTTGAACTGCTAGCAAGTGAAAATTAACTGAAAACGGAAAATGACTGCACTTGATCTCAATCAAGTGGAGACTGTTATCCTCTGGACTTACTTGAAATACAATCAAGTATCTCTATAACTCTATAAACTCTCTGTAAACTCTCTCTTTCTTAATTTGCAAGTCAATTCAATTCAATAATTTGAAAAAATTTGCAAACAAAAATAAAAAATGTAAACAATATTTCACTCTAATGTACGCGAAGGTACTGTACTATTATGTTTGGTACATAAAATAAAATTATTCTACTGAAATTAACTCTGAAATTAACTCTCTGAAATTAACTCTGAATTACTCTCTTGAAATTAACTTCTTGAATTAACTTCTGTTACTTTTAACTTCTGTTACTTTTAACTTCTGTTACTTTTAACTTCTGTGAAAATTACTGTTTCACTAAAAAAAAATGTATCACTGGTGTTTGAAGTGTTCACTGTGTTTTGTGTTAATTCTGGCTCAATACTAAATATTAACTGTTAATAATACTGACTTTTCAAATGTTTACAAATTTCTTAAAAAAAAACAACTCTGTACTTAACAAAATTTTTTATGGCGAAATCCTCAGAGACGTGTCCTGAAGACGTCTTGCTGGCTACTTCTTCTTGGATGAAAACTAGGCGTGGAGAACTTGGAGTCGTGACACACCGGTTCAAGGGTGGATGTTACGAACTGGAAGTCGTGACACGCCGGTCAACTGGTTTTATCCTGATGCAGGGTAATTTCTATCTTGGCCAAAGAGTGGCCACATGTTAAAATCCTCTTCTTAAAATCTTCTTCTTAAAATCTTCTTATTATCCTGGCAAGGTCGCCAGACTGTTAACCCCTCCGTCTATGGCCCTGGGGTGGTTCGGATCGACGGGGTTCTAGTTAGGAGGCAGCAACGGATATTTCTTCTATAACATTCTAATTCTTTTCGGTCGCCAGACTGTTTGACCCAATATCTTCTATGGTGCTTGGGTTGTCTCTTTCTCTCGCTTTATGGGGTCGACAAATGTTTATCCTGACTATAGGGTCGCCAGTTATTAATTCTTCTCTTGCTATAATACTCTGATACTTTCTCTGATACTAAAATTATCGACTTTTCTTTTATAACTTATCGACTTAACTGACTAAGTTCTTCTGAAGATAGCCCAACTCGAGCGGGAAAATAAAAAGTTTCTCTTACTCTAATTTACTTCTTAAAAAAATGTACAGTTAGTTCTCTGAATTTACAGGGGTAGAGGTTCGACCTTTTTCGACCATGGCTCAGGCCGGAATCTAAAAAAGGTTAAGGAGGCAAGGGGCCTCTGCCCCCTCCTCGCAGCGAGGCTGCTAACAAGGGAGGCTCGTAATGAAGTGCCGTAATGAAGTGCTATAATGAAGTGACTTAATGAAGTGCCGTAATTTTACAAATACATGTATAATATAAACCTAAATGTTTGGGGAAGACAGTTGAATGTTAAGTTTCCCCCTTTTAAACACATGATCAGATGTTTGAAAGATTCCAAATAAAAATTAAAAAAATAAAAATAAAAACTAATCGTATATTTTTGCCGAATCTTCATTTCTGAAGGCGATATCATTTCGTAATAGTACATAAGTACAAATTAAGTACACGACTGAGTACGTATTAATTTTGGTTCATTACAATTACGATTACAATTATGGATTACTTCACATTCGCTTATGATTGTCCATTACAGTACATTCTTACATTATAAATTAAATCATTACATTTAATTACAGTTTCATTGAAGTACATTACGTCGTTTACCATTCTTACAGTGTTTTTATATATTTATATATGGTTATACTATATGGTTATACTATATGGTTATACTATATGGTTATACTATATCGTTATTAGTACAACACAAGTACATGAGCACATACGAGATAATTTATATACGAAATAATATGTTATAATATGCTATAAATTTGAAATCAGAGGGACAGGAGGTTTCCATCTTAGAAGCGCTCACTTATGCTATAGTTCGCGGAATTTGATAACAACTAAGCATTTTCGAGTTCAATGCGGGAGGTGATATAATAAAAAAATAAATGAAAAAATAATACGAGAACGTATTTTTGCGTTTTCGAACGAATGCCTAAAGTTTTGCGTTTCATAGATTGACACGAGTAAAAATGAATATTTAATAAAATTTATATAGGATAATGATCAAGGGAAATTAATGACGGGAAAATGTGACGTATGGATGAATATGGTTGAATAATAATGTTTATACTACATAACACCACAACATTATTATTAAAGAATTTACCATACATTGCATACGGAAGATGTCCATATACTAAGCACGTGATTTAGTGTACAAGGTATGGGAAACGTAAAGAGAATTAAGTTATTTTATGACGTCATAGTGTATAAGTCATTATTAGAAAAGATGAATTAGAGAAATACAGTAATGAATAAAGAAGTACAAATCGAAATTCTATCCAAAACTCGCTTAGGCGATTTTGGTTTCTTATGTAAAAATGAACATTCAAACATAAAATCTATACGAACATAAGTACTGCATGAAGACAATGAATCCATATAATGATGGTATAGGAATTGTTCATTGTTCAATTTTTACAGTGCTCCCCCTTTTTTTTAAAATAATATTAACACAATAATATAATACAATTAATACAATATAATACAATTGAGAAAATAACATCGTAACTAATTCAAGTTAGATGACGAATTTTTCTTTACATTACAAGTTTTATACAGAACGAGTTCGGGTCGTTGAGTACAATGCAGAGTATCAAATCTTTAAAATGACACTTGCTTACAAAATATAAAAAAAATTCAAAGATTAATACTTTAATTTAGACAAACAATTAAGTTAGACAAAGAATGATATTGTTAAATTTTTAGCAAAATTTTATTTTCCTGTGGGGAAAATTACATTCATAATGAATAGGTAAAAGGGAAAAATATAAATTTTAAAGTTCATGGATTTTTCAAGGTTACCATGATAGTACAATTGATAAACTAATTTTATTGACTATTGTAGGTAAAAATAGAATTACGTAATGGATGATGTATAGACCTGTGGTCTAGTGTGTATTTTTGTGTACTAGGTACAAAGTGTGTATCTTACAATTTCGAGGGACAGATTAGCTGAAAAGATTGTTAAATTAACTGAATAAATGCATGAGCAAGTTATATTAGAAAGCAAAAATGATTAAGATTAAATTACATAGTTAGCACTTACGCGCAATGAAATAGTTTATTGTGATATCCAATGATTTTAGCATAAGGTTTGTATATATAGTATATATAGTGTGCATACATGCATTTTTATTGACTGTTGTAGGTACAAATCAAATTACGTAATGGATGATGTATACACCTGTGGTCAAATGTGTATTTATGTTTATTGGGTACAGATTGTAGTGGTTGGTGATACGTTCAAAAGGAGAAAGGGGATTTATAGTTGAATAGTTGAAGTTATACGTCAGTGTGCATATGCATCTATAAATATTGGTAAGAAGCATCTGTAGATGAGTGAGTCCGTACAATAGTATGTAGAATATGAGAGTAATTTGTTCATCCCGTGAAGAACTAGATCATTAGGGGTCATTGGTGGATTAGGATTATATATATATATATATATATATATATATATATATATAAATACTTTAAGGAACAGATAAAATAACTTAATAAATGCATGAGCGAGAATTTATATATAGTAAGCAATAATTATGATGTATTATAATGATGATGTTTGCATACGAGTTTTAATGCAAAAGTGACTGGAGGGACGGAACGTAAATGATTTCGAATATGTGTCAAAAGTAATAAAATTCAATTAGGATTATAGATTTTACATAATTAATCAGTTACACGTATAAGGTAATTAAAAAAACGAACTTAGAGGAACTTACAATTAATGAAAGTAAATCTCACGGTTTTAAAATTGAATTTTGACACACAATTAATTAAATTCGACTACGACAATTACTCAGTATTAATCGAATAAAAAAATATAAAAATATAAAAATTGAAAATAGATATCAATTATAAACTACAATGAACTAAACATATACTGTAATATAAAAAAACACTTAACCTAAATTGAGGTTATGTTCCATCGTACCAAAGAGGAATTAACCATGGTTGAACCATTTCTCTGGTTGACACGGTTCAACTGGGGTTGGGGGTGTTAAAATAAAATAAAATAAAAAGACAAAGTTTGGAGTACGACATTCGGGGGAATTGAGTGACTAAGCGGGGGGTATATGTCTGAAATTGACAATTACGTCTTTTTGTGAGCACTTTGCTCTTTAAAAAAAGATTGCTTGTCACACTACTTAGAACAAAAATTTAAAAAGTTCAACAAACGGAGGGACGGCATGTTCCTCATATACATTACAATAATTACCAAACTCGTTACAACCTTTGTAAAAACGGTTTTGTTACAAATAATAAAATACATAACTATATATTTATATACGCAACAATGGCATGAAAAGAAAAGACAAATCGGTGAATTTCCTTCTTACAAACAAGAAAAAAGGTTAAACTAAAGACACAAACCGGTCAATTCAGGTTGAATTAAATTCTCTTTTACAACAAAAAAAAAGGTTGCATTAAATTCTCTTAAACAACAAAAAAAAAAGGTTGAATTAAATTCTTAAATTACATTTTCTTAAATTAAATTCTCTTAAATTACAAAGAAAAAGTTGAATTCAATTGACTGCATTGAAATGACTTGGGATTCGAAAACTCGACTTGGGATTCGAAAACTCGACTTGGGACTCGAAAATTGACTTGGAATAAAATTGACTTGGGATTCGAAAACTCTGACTTGGAATAAAACTCTGACTTGGAATAAAACTCTGACTTGGAATAAAACTCTGACTTGAAACTGACTTGAACTCTATCAAGTATTCTGAAACTAACTTGAACTCTATCAAGTATTCTGAAACTAACTTGAACTCTATCAAGTATTCTGAAACTAACTTGAACTCTATCAAGTATTCTGAAACTAACTTGAACTCTATCAAGTATTCTGAAACTAACTTGAACTCTATCAAGTATTCTGAAACTAACTTGAACTCTTATCAAGTATTCTGAAACTAACTTGAAACTGAAAATGAAACTGACTTGCACTTGAACTGCTATTCAAGTGAAGATTAACTGAAAACGAAACTGACTTGCACTTGAACTGCTAGCAAGTGAAAATTAACTGAAAACGGAAAATGACTGCACTTGATCTCAATCAAGTGGAGACTGTTATCCTCTGGACTTACTTGAAATACAATCAAGTATCTCTATAACTCTATAAACTCTCTGTAAACTCTCTCTTTCTTAATTTGCAAGTCAATTCAATTCAATAATTTGAAAAAATTTGCAAACAAAAATAAAAAATGTAAACAATATTTCACTCTAATGTACGCGAAGGTACTGTACTATTATGTTTGGTACATAAAATAAAATTATTCTATACTGAAATTAACTCTGAAATTAACTCTCTGAAATTAACTCTGAAATTAACTCTCTTGAAATTAACTTCTGTTACTTTTAACTTCTGTTACTTTTAACTTCTGTTACTTTTAACTTCTGTTACTTTTAACTTCTGTGAAAATTACTGTTTCACTAAAAAAAAATGTATCACTGGTGTTTGAAGTGTTCACTGTGTTTTGTGTTAATTCTGGCTCAATACTAAATATTAACTGTTAATAATACTGACTTTTCAAATGTTTACAAATTTCTTAAAAAAAACAACTCTGTACTTAACAAAATTTTTTATGGCGAAATCCTCAGAGACGTGTCCTGAAGACGTCTTGCTGGCTACTTCTTCTTGGATGAAAACTAGGCGTGGAGAACTTGGAGTCGTGACACACCGGTTCAAGGGTGGATGTTACGAACTGGAAGTCGTGACACGCCGGTCAACTGGTTTTATCCTGATGCAGGGTAATTTCTATCTTGGCCAAAGAGTGGCCACATGTTAAAATCCTCTTCTTAAAATCTTCTTCTTAAAATCTTCTTATTATCCTGGCAAGGTCGCCAGACTGTTAACCCCTCCGTCTATGGCCCTGGGGTGGTTCGGATCGACGGGGGTTCTAGTTAGGAGGCAGCAACGGATATTTCTTCTATAACATTCTAATTCTTTTCGGTCGCCAGACTGTTTGACCCAATATCTTCTATGGTGCTTGGGTTGTCTCTTTCTCTCGCTTTATGGGGTCGACAAATGTTTATCCTGACTATAGGGTCGCCAGTTATTAATTCTTCTCTTGCTATAATACTCTGATACTTTCTCTGATACTAAAATTATCGACTTTTCTTTTATAACTTATCGACTTAACTGACTAAGTTCTTCTGAAGATAGCCCAACTCGAGCGGGAAAATAAAAAGTTTCTCTTACTCTAATTTACTTCTTAAAAAAATGTACAGTTAGTTCTCTGAATTTACAGGGGTAGAGGTTCGACCTTTTTCGACCATGGCTCAGGCCGGAATCTAAAAAAGGTTAAGGAGGCAAGGGGCCTCTGCCCCCTCCTCGCAGCGAGGCTGCTAACAAGGGAGGCTCGTAATGAAGTGCCGTAATGAAGTGCTATAATGAAGTGACTTAATGAAGTGCCGTAATTTTACAAATACATGTATAATATAAACCTAAATGTTTGGGGGAAGACAGTTGAATGTTAAGTTTCCCCCTTTTAAACACATGATCAGATGTTTGAAAGATTCCAAATAAAAATTAAAAAATAAAAATAAAAACTAATCGTATATTTTTGCCGAATCTTCATTTCTGAAGGCGATATCATTTCGTAATAGTACATAAGTACAAATTAAGTACACGACTGAGTACGTATTAATTTTGGTTCATTACAATTACGATTACAATTATGGATTACTTCACATTCGCTTATGATTGTCCATTACAGTACATTCTTACATTATAAATTAAATCATTACATTTAATTACAGTTTCATTGAAGTACATTACGTCGTTTACCATTCTTACAGTGTTTTTATATATTATATATGGTTATACTATATGGTTATACTATATGGTTATACTATATGGTTATACTATATCGTTATTAGTACAACACAAGTACATGAGCACATACGAGATAATTTATATACGAAATAATATGTTATAATATGCTATAAATTTGAAATCAGAGGGACAGGAGGTTTCCATCTTAGAAGCGCTCACTTATGCTATAGTTCGCGGAATTTGATAACAACTAAGCATTTTCGAGTTCAATGCGGGAGGTGATATAATAAAAAATAATAAATGAAAAAAATAATACGAGAACGTATTTTTGCGTTTTCGAACGAATGCCTAAAGTTTTGCGTTTCATAGATTGACACGAGTAAAAATGAATATTTAATAAAATTTATATAGGATAATGATCAAGGGAAATTAATGACGGGAAAATGTGACGTATGGATGAATATGGTTGAATAATAATGTTTATACTACATAACACCACAACATTATTATTAAAGAATTTACCATACATTGCATACGGAAGATGTCCATATACTAAGCACGTGATTTAGTGTACAAGGTATGGGAAACGTAAAGAGAATTAAGTTATTTTATGACGTCATAGTGTATAAGTCATTATTAGAAAAGATGAATTAGAGAAATACAGTAATGAATAAAGAAGTACAAATCGAAATTCTATCCAAAACTCGCTTAGGCGATTTTGGTTTCTTATGTAAAAATGAACATTCAAACATAAAATCTATACGAACATAAGTACTGCATGAAGACAATGAATCCATATAATGATGGTATAGGAATTGTTCATTGTTCAATTTTTACAGTGCTCCCCCTTTTTTTTAAAATAATATTAACACAATAATATAATACAATTAATACAATATAATACAATTGAGAAAATAACATCGTAACTAATTCAAGTTAGATGACGAATTTTTCTTTACATTACAAGTTTTATACAGAACGAGTTCGGGTCGTTGAGTACAATGCAGAGTATCAAATCTTTAAAATGACACTTGCTTACAAAATATAAAAAAAAATTCAAAGATTAATACTTTAATTTAGACAAACAATTAAGTTAGACAAAGAATGATATTGTTAAATTTTTAGCAAAATTTTATTTTCCTGTGGGGAAAATTACATTCATAATGAATAGGTAAAAGGGAAAAATATAAATTTTAAAGTTCATGGATTTTTCAAGGTTACCATGATAGTACAATTGATAAACTAATTTTATTGACTATTGTAGGTAAAAATAGAATTACGTAATGGATGATGTATAGACCTGTGGTCTAGTGTGTATTTTTGTGTACTAGGTACAAAGTGTGTATCTTACAATTTCGAGGGACAGATTAGCTGAAAAGATTGTTAAATTAACTGAATAAATGCATGAGCAAGTTATATTAGAAAGCAAAAATGATTAAGATTAAATTACATAGTTAGCACTTACGCGCAATGAAATAGTTTATTGTGATATCCAATGATTTTAGCATAAGGTTTGTATATATAGTATATATAGTGTGCATACATGCATTTTTATTGACTGTTGTAGGTACAAATCAAATTACGTAATGGATGATGTATAGACCTGTGGTCAAATGTGTATTTATGTTTATTGGGTACAGATTGTAGTGGTTGGTGATACGTTCAAAAGGAGAAAGGGGATTTATAGTTGAATAGTTGAAGTTATACGTCAGTGTGCATATGCATCTATAAATATTGGTAAGAAGCATCTGTAGATGAGTGAGTCCGTACAATAGTATGTAGAATATGAGAGTAATTTGTTCATCCCGTGAAGAACTAGATCATTAGGGGTCATTGTTGGATTAGGATTATATATATTATATATATATATATATATTATAAAATACTTTAGGAAACAGATAAATAACTTAATAAATGCATGAGCGAGAATTTATATATAGTAAGCAATAATTATGATGTATTATATATGTTTGCATTCGAGTTTTAATGCAAAAGTGACTGGAGGGACGGAACGTAAATGATTTCGAATATGTGTCAAAAGTAATAAAATTCAATTAGATTATAGATTTTACATATTAATCAGTTATCAACGTATAAGGTAATTAAAAAACGAACTTAGGAGGAACTTACATTAATGAAAGTAAATCTCAATCTGGTTTTAAATTGAATTTTGACACACAATTAATTAAATTCGACTACGACAATTACTCAGTATTAATCGAATAAAAAAATAAAAAATATAAAAATTGAAAATAGATATCAATTATAAACTACAATGAACTAAACATATACTGTAATATAAAAAAACACTTAACCTAAATTGAGGTTATGTTCCATCGTACCAAAGAGGAATTAACCATGGTTGAACCATTTCTCTGGTTGACACGGTTCAACTGGGGTTGGGGGTGTTAAAATAAAATAAAATAAAAGACAAAGTTTGGAGTACGACATTCGGGGGAATTGAGTGACTAAGCGGGGGGTATATGTCTGAAATTGACAATTACGTCTTTTTGTGAGCACTTTGCTCTTTAAAAAAGATTGCTTGTCACACTACTTAGAACAAAAATTTAAAAAGTTCAACAAACGGAGGGACGGCATGTTCCTCATATACATTACAATAATTACCAAACTCGTTACAACTTTGTAAAAACGGTTTTGTTACAAATATAAAATACATAACTATATATTTATATACGCAACAATGGCATGAAAGAAAAGACAAATCGGTGAATTTCCTTCTTACAAACAAGAAAAAAGGTTAAACTAAAGACACAAACCGGTCAATTCAGGTTGAATTAAATTCTCTTTTACAACAAAAAAAAAGGTTGCATTAAATTCTCTTAAACAACAAAAAAAAAAGGTTGAATTAAAATTCTTAAATTACATTTTCTTAAATTAATCTCTTAAAAATTACAAAGAAAAAGTTGAATTCAATTGACTGCATTGAAATGACTTGGGATTCGAAAACTCGACTTGGGATTCGAAAACTCGACTTGGGACTCGAAAATTGACTTGGAATAAAATTGACTTGGGATTCGAAAACTCTGACTTGGAATAAAACTCTGACTTGGAATAAAACTGACTTGAACTCTATCAAGTATTCTGAAACTAACTTGAACTCTATCAAGTATTCTGAAACTAACTTGAACTCTATCAAGTATTCTGAAACTAACTTGAACTCTATCAAGTATTCTGAAACTAACTTGAACTCTATCAAGTATTCTGAAACTAACTTGAACTCTATCAAGTATTCTGAAACTAACTTGAACTCTATCAAGTATTCTGAAACTAACTTGAACTCTTATCAAGTATTCTGAAACTAACTTGAAACTGAAAATGAAACTGACTTGCACTTGAACTGCTATTCAAGTGAAGATTAACTGAAAACGAAACTGACTTGCACTTGAACTGCTAGCAAGTGAAAATTAACTGAAAACGGAAAATGACTGCACTTGATCTCAATCAAGTGGAGACTGTTATCCTCTGGACTTACTTGAAATACAATCAAGTATCTCTATAACTCTATAAACTCTCTGTAAACTCTCTCTTTCTTAATTTGCAAGTCAATTCAATTCAATAATTTGAAAAAATTTGCAAACAAAAATAAAAAATGTAAACAATATTTCACTCTAATGTACGCGAAGGTACTGTACTATTATGTTTGGTACATAAAATAAAATTATTCTATACTGATACTCTGAAATTAACTCTCTTGAAATTAACTCTCTTGAAATTAACTTCTGTTACTTTTAACTTCTGTTACTTTTAACTTCTGTGAAAATTACTGTTTCACTAAAAAAAATGTATCACTGGTGTTTGAAGTGTTCACTGTGTTTTGTGTTAATTCTGGCTCAATACTAAATATTAACTGTTAATAATACTGACTTTTCAAATGTTTACAAATTTCTTAAAAAAAACAACTCTGTACTTAAAAAATTTTTTGGCGAAATCCTCAGAGACGTGTCCTGAAGACGTCTTGCTGGCTACTTCTTCTTGGATGAAAACTAGGCGTGGAGAACTTGGAGTCGTGACACACCGGTTCAAGGGTGGATGTTACGAACTGGAAGTCGTGACACGCCGGTCAACTGGTTTTATCCTGATGCAGGGTAATTTCTATCTTGGCCAAAGAGTGGCCACATGTTAAAATCCTCTTCTTAAAATCTTCTTCTTAAAATCTTCTTATTATCCTGGCAAGGTCGCCAGACTGTTAACCCCTCCGTCTATGGCCCTGGGGTGGTTCGGATCGACGGGGGTTCTAGTTAGGAGGCAGCAACGGATATTTCTTCTATAACATTCTAATTCTTTTCGGTCGCCAGACTGTTTGACCCAATATCTTCTATGGTGCTTGGGTTGTCTCTTTCTCTCGCTTTATGGGGTCGACAAATGTTTATCCTGACTATAGGGTCGCCAGTTATTAATTCTTCTCTTGCTATAATACTCTGATACTTTCTCTGATACTAAAATTATCGACTTTTCTTTTAAACTTATCGACTTAACTGACTAAGTTCTTCTGAAGATAGCCCAACTCGAGCGGGAAAATAAAAAGTTTCTCTTACTCTAATTTACTTCTTAAAAAAATGTACAGTTAGTTCTCTGAATTTACAGGGGTAGAGGTTCGACCTTTTTCGACCATGGCTCAGGCCGGAATCTAAAAAAGGTTAAGGAGGCAAGGGGCCTCTGCCCCCTCCTCGCAGCGAGGCTGCTAACAAGGGAGGCTCGTAATGAAGTGCCGTAATGAAGTGCTATAATGAAGTGACTTAATGAAGTGCCGTAATTTTACAAATACATGTATAATATAAACCTAAATGTTTGGGGGAAGACAGTTGAATGTTAAGTTTCCCCCTTTTAAACACATGATCAGATGTTTGAAAGATTCCAAATAAAAATTAAAAAAATAAAAATAAAAACTAATCGTATATTTTTGCCGAATCTTCATTTCTGAAGGCGATATCATTTCGTAATAGTACATAAGTACAAATTAAGTACACGACTGAGTACGTATTAATTTTGGTTCATTACAATTACGATTACAATTATGGATTACTTCACATTCGCTTATGATTGTCCATTACAGTACATTCTTACATTATAAATTAAATCATTACATTTAATTACAGTTTCATTGAAGTACATTACGTCGTTTACCATTCTTACAGTGTTTTTATATATTTATATATGGTTATACTATATGGTTATACTATATGGTTATATATGGTTATACTATATCGTTATTAGTACAACACAAGTACATGAGCACATACGAGATAATTTATATACGAAATAATATGTTATAATATGCTATAAATTTGAAATCAGAGGGACAGGAGGTTTCCATCTTAGAAGCGCTCACTTATGCTATAGTTCGCGGAATTTGATAACAACTAAGCATTTTCGAGTTCAATGCGGGAGGTGATATAATAAAAAATAATAAATGAAAAAATAATACGAGAACGTATTTTTGCGTTTTCGAACGAATGCTTAAAGTTTTGCGTTTCATAGATTGACACGAGTAAAAATGAATATTTAATAAAATTTATATAGGATAATGATCAAGGGAAATTAACGACGGGAAAATGTGACGTATGGATGAATATGGTTGAATAATAATGTTTATACTACATAACACCACAACATTATTATTAAAGAATTTACCATACATTGCATACGGAAGATGTCCATATACTAAGCACGTGATTTAGTGTACAAGGTATGGGAAACGTAAAGAGAATTAAGTTATTTTATGACGTCATAGTGTATAAGTCATTATTAGAAAAGATGAATTAGAGAAATACAGTAATGAATAAAGAAGTACAAATCGAAATTCTATCCAAAACTCGCTTAGGCGATTTTGGTTTCTTATGTAAAAATGAACATTCAAACATAAAATCTATACGAACATAAGTACTGCATGAAGACAATGAATCCATATAATGATGGTATAGGAATTGTTCATTGTTCAATTTTTACAGTGCTCCCCCTTTTTTTTAAAAATAATATTAACACAATAATATAATACAATTAATACAATATAATACAATTGAGAAAATAACATCGTAACTAATTCAAGTTAGATGACGAATTTTTCTTTACATTACAAGTTTTATACAGAACGAGTTCGGGTCGTTGAGTACAATGCAGAGTATCAAATCTTTAAAATGACACTTGCTTACAAAATATAAAAAAAATTCAAAGATTAATACTTTAATTTAGACAAACAATTAAGTTAGACAAAGAATGATATTGTTAAATTTTTAGCAAAATTTTATTTTCCTGTGGGGAAAATTACATTCATAATGAATAGGTAAAAGGGAAAAATATAAATTTTAAAGTTCATGGATTTTTCAAGGTTACCATGATAGTACAATTGATAAACTAATTTTATTGACTATTGTAGGTAAAAATAGAATTACGTAATGGATGATGTATAGACCTGTGGTCTAGTGTGTATTTTTGTATACTAGGTACAAAGTGTGTATCTTACAATTTCGAGGGACAGATTAGCTGAAAAGATTGTTAAATTAACTGAATAAATGCATGAGCAAGATATATTAGAAAGCAAAAATGATTAAGATTAAATTACATAGTTAGCACTTACGCGCAATGAAATAGTTTATTGTGATATCCAATGATTTTAGCATAAGGTTTGTATATATAGTATATATAGTGTGCATACATGCATTTTTATTGACTGTTGTAGGTACAAATCAAATTACGTAATGGATGATGTATACACCTGTGGTCAAATGTGTATTTATGTTTATTGGTTACAGATTGTAGTGGTTGGTGATACGTTCAAAAGGAGAAAGGGGATTTATAGTTGAATAGTTGAAGTTATACGTCAGTGTGCATATGCATCTATAAATATTGGTAAGAAGCATCTGTAGATGAGTGAGTCCGTACAATAGTATGTAGAATATGAGAGTAATTTGTTCATCCCGTGAAGAACTAGATCATTAGGGGTCATTGGTGGATTAGGATTATATATATATATATATATATATATAAATACTTTAAGGAACAGATAAAATAACTTAATAAATGCATGAGCGAGAATTTATATATAGTAAGCAATAATTATGATGTATTATAATGATGATGTTTGCATACGAGTTTTAATGCAAAAGTGACTGGAGGGACGGAACGTAAATGATTTCGAATATGTGTCAAAAGTAATAAAATTCAATTAGGATTATAGATTTTACATAATTAATCAGTTACACGTATAAGGTAATTAAAAAAACGAACTTAGAGGAACTTACAATTAATGAAAGTAAATCTCACGGTTTTAAAATTGAATTTTGACACACAATTAATTAAATTCGACTACGACAATTACTCAGTATTAATCGAATAAAAAAATATAAAAAATATAAAAATTGAAAATAGATATCAATTATAAACTACAATGAACTAAACATATACTGTAATATAAAAAAACACTTAACCTAAATTGAGGTTATGTTCCATCGTACCAAAGAGGAATTAACCATGGTTGAACCATTTCTCTGGTTGACACGGTTCAACTGGGGTTGGGGGTGTTAAAATAAAAAAAATAAAAAGACAAAGTTTGGAGTACGACATTCGGGGGAATTGAGTGACTAAGCGGGGGGTATATGTCTGAAATTGACAATTACGTCTTTTTGTGAGCACTTTGCTCTTTAAAAAAAGATTGCTTGTCACACTACTTAGAACAAAAATTTAAAAAGTTCAACAAACGGAGGGACGGCATGTTCCTCATATACATTACAATAATTACCAAACTCGTTACAACCTTTGTAAAAACGGTTTTGTTACAAATAATAAAATACATAACTATATATTTATATACGCAACAATGGCATGAAAAGAAAAGACAAATCGGTGAATTTCCTTCTTACAAACAAGAAAAAAGGTTAAACTAAAGACACAAACCGGTCAATTCAGGTTGAATTAAATTCTCTTTTACAACAAAAAAAAAGGTTGCATTAAATTCTCTTAAACAACAAAAAAAAAAGGTTGAATTAAATTCTTAAATTACATTTTCTTAAATTAAATTCTCTTAAATTACAAAGAAAAAGTTGAATTCAATTGACTGCATTGAAATGACTTGGGATTCGAAAACTCGACTTGGGATTCGAAAACTCGACTTGGGACTCGAAAATTGACTTGGAATAAAATTGACTTGGGATTCGAAAACTCTGACTTGGAATAAAACTCTGACTTGGAATAAAACTCTGACTTGGAATAAAACTCTGACTTGGAATAAAACTGACTTGAACTCTATCAAGTATTCTGAAACTAACTTGAACTCTATCAAGTATTCTGAAACTAACTTGAACTCTATCAAGTATTCTGAAACTAACTTGAACTCTATCAAGTATTCTGAAACTAACTTGAACTCTATCAAGTATTCTGAAACTAACTTGAACTCTATCAAGTATTCTGAAACTAACTTGAACTCTTATCAAGTATTCTGAAACTAACTTGAAACTGAAAATGAAACTGACTTGCACTTGAACTGCTATTCAAGTGAAGATTAACTGAAAACGAAACTGACTTGCACTTGAACTGCTAGCAAGTGAAAATTAACTGAAAACGGAAAATGACTGCACTTGATCTCAATCAAGTGGAGACTGTTATCCTCTGGACTTACTTGAAATACAATCAAGTATCTCTATAACTCTATAAACTCTCTGTAAACTCTCTCTTTCTTAATTTGCAAGTCAATTCAATTCAATAATTTGAAAAAATTTGCAAACAAAAATAAAAAATGTAAACAATATTTCACTCTAATGTACGCGAAGGTACTGTACTATTATGTTTGGTACATAAAATAAAATTATTCTATACTGAAATTAACTCTGAAATTAACTCTCTGAAATTAACTCTGAAATTAACTCTCTTGAAATTAACTTCTGTTACTTTTAACTTCTGTTACTTTTAACTTCTGTTACTTTTAACTTCTGTTACTTTTAACTTCTGTGAAAATTACTGTTTCACTAAAAAAAAATGTATCACTGGTGTTTGAAGTGTTCACTGTGTTTTGTGTTAATTCTGGCTCAATACTAAATATTAACTGTTAATAATACTGACTTTTCAAATGTTTACAAATTTCTTAAAAAAAAACAACTCTGTACTTAACAAAATTTTTTATGGCGAAATCCTCAGAGACGTGTCCTGAAGACGTCTTGCTGGCTACTTCTTCTTGGATGAAAACTAGGCGTGGAGAACTTGGAGTCGTGACACACCGGTTCAAGGGTGGATGTTACGAACTGGAAGTCGTGACACGCCGGTCAACTGGTTTTATCCTGATGCAGGGTAATTTCTATCTTGGCCAAAGAGTGGCCACATGTTAAAATCCTCTTCTTAAAATCTTCTTCTTAAAATCTTCTTATTATCCTGGCAAGGTCGCCAGACTGTTAACCCCTCCGTCTATGGCCCTGGGGTGGTTCGGATCGACGGGGGTTCTAGTTAGGAGGCAGCAACGGATATTTCTTCTATAACATTCTAATTCTTTTCGGTCGCCAGACTGTTTGACCCAATATCTTCTATGGTGCTTGGGTTGTCTCTTTCTCTCGCTTTATGGGGTCGACAAATGTTTATCCTGACTATAGGGTCGCCAGTTATTAATTCTTCTCTTGCTATAATACTCTGATACTTTCTCTGATACTAAAATTATCGACTTTTCTTTTATAACTTATCGACTTAACTGACTAAGTTCTTCTGAAGATAGCCCAACTCGAGCGGGAAAATAAAAAGTTTCTCTTACTCTAATTTACTTCTTAAAAAAATGTACAGTTAGTTCTCTGAATTTACAGGGGTAGAGGTTCGACCTTTTTCGACCATGGCTCAGGCCGGAATCTAAAAAAGGTTAAGGAGGCAAGGGGCCTCTGCCCCCTCCTCGCAGCGAGGCTGCTAACAAGGGAGGCTCGTAATGAAGTGCCGTAATGAAGTGCTATAATGAAGTGACTTAATGAAGTGCCGTAATTTTACAAATACATGTATAATATAAACCTAAATGTTTGGGGGAAGACAGTTGAATGTTAAGTTTCCCCCTTTTAAACACATGATCAGATGTTTGAAAGATTCCAAATAAAAATTAAAAAAATAAAAATAAAAACTAATCGTATATTTTTGCCGAATCTTCATTTCTGAAGGCGATATCATTTCGTAATAGTACATAAGTACAAATTAAGTACACGACTGAGTACGTATTAATTTTGGTTCATTACAATTACGATTACAATTATGGATTACTTCACATTCGCTTATGATTGTCCATTACAGTACATTCTTACATTATAAATTAAATCATTACATTTAATTACAGTTTCATTGAAGTACATTACGTCGTTTACCATTCTTACAGTGTTTTTATATATTTATATATGGTTATACTATATGGTTATACTATATGGTTATACTATGGTTATGGTTATACTATATCGTTATTAGTACAACACAAGTACATGAGCACATACGAGATAATTTATATACGAAATAATATGTTATAATATGCTATAAATTTGAAATCAGAGGGACAGGAGGTTTCCATCTTAGAAGCGCTCACTTATGCTATAGTTCGCGGAATTTGATAACAACTAAGCATTTTCGAGTTCAATGCGGGAGGTGATATAATAAAAAATAATAAATGAAAAAAATAATACGAGAACGTATTTTTGCGTTTTCGAACGAATGCCTAAAGTTTTGCGTTTCATAGATTGACACGAGTAAAAATGAATATTTAATAAAATTTATATAGGATAATGATCAAGGGAAATTAATGACGGGAAAATGTGACGTATGGATGAATATGGTTGAATAATAATGTTTATACTACATAACACCACAACATTATTATTAAAGAATTTACCATACATTGCATACGGAAGATGTCCATATACTAAGCACGTGATTTAGTGTACAAGGTATGGGAAACGTAAAGAGAATTAAGTTATTTTATGACGTCATAGTGTATAAGTCATTATTAGAAAAGATGAATTAGAGAAATACAGTAATGAATAAAGAAGTACAAATCGAAATTCTATCCAAAACTCGCTTAGGCGATTTTGGTTTCTTATGTAAAAATGAACATTCAAACATAAAATCTATACGAACATAAGTACTGCATGAAGACAATGAATCCATATAATGATGGTATAGGAATTGTTCATTGTTCAATTTTTACAGTGCTCCCCCTTTTTTTTAAAAATAATATTAACACAATATTAATAATTAATACAATATAATACAATTGAGAAAATAACATCGTAACATTCAAGTTAGAGATGACGAATTTTTCTTTACATTACAAGTTTATAGAACGAGTTCGGGTCGTTGAGTACAATGCAGAGTATCAAATCTTTAAAATGACACTTGCTTACAAAATATAAAAAAAAATTCAAAGATTAATACTTTAATTTAGACAAACAATTAAGTTAGACAAAGAATGATATTGTTAAATTTTTAGCAAAATTTTATTTTCCTGTGGGGAAAATTACATTCATAATGAATAGGTAAAAGGGAAAAATATAAATTTTAAAGTTCATGGATTTTTCAAGGTTACCATGATAGTACAATTGATAAACTAATTTTATTGACTATTGTAGGTAAAATAGAATTACGTAATGGATGATGTATAGACCTGTGGTCTAGTGTGTATTTTTGTGTACTAGGTACAAAGTGTGTATCTTACAATTTCGAGGGACAGATTAGCTGAAAAGATTGTTAAATTAACTGAATAAATGCATGAGCAAGATATATTAGAAAGCAAAATGATTAAGATTAAATTACATAGTTAGCACTTACGCGCAATGAAATAGTTTATTGTGATATCCAATGATTTTAGCATAAGGTTTGTATATATAGTATATATAGTGTGCATACATGCATTTTTATTGACTGTTGTAGGTACAAATCAAATTACGTAATGGATGATGTATACACCTGTGGTCAAATGTGTATTTATGTTTATTGGGTTACAGATTGTAGTGGTTGGTGATACGTTAAAAGGAGAAAGGGGATTTATAGTTGAATAGTTGAAGTTATACGTCAGTGTGCATATGCATCTATAAATATTGGTAAGAAGCATCTGTAGATGAGTGAGTCCGTACAATAGTATGTAGAATATGAGAGTAATTTGTTCATCCCGTGAAGAACTAGATCATTAGGGGTCATTGGTGGATTAGGATTATATATATATAATATATATATATAAATACTTTAAGGAACAGATAAAATAACTTAATAAATGCATGAGCGAGAATTTATATATAGTAAGCAATAATTATGATGTATTATAATGATGATGTTTGCATACGAGTTTTAATGCAAAAGTGACTGGAGGGACGGAACGTAAATGAATTCGAATATGTGTCAAAAGTAATAAAATTCAATTAGGATTATAGATTTTACATAATTAATCAGTTACACGTATAAGGTAATTAAAAAAACGAACTTAGAGGAACTTACAATTAATGAAAGTAAATCTCACGGTTTTAAAATTGAATTTTGACACACAATTAATTAAATTCGACTACGACAATTACTCAGTATTAATCGAATAAAAAAATATAAAAAATATAAAAATTGAAAATAGATATCAATTATAAACTACAATGAACTAAACATATACTGTAATATAAAAAACACTTAACCTAAATTGAGGTTATGTTCCATCGTACCAAAGAGGAATTAACCATGGTTGAACCATTTCTCTGGTTGACACGGTTCAACTGGGGGGGGGTGTTAAAATAAAATAAAATAAAAGACAAAGTTTGGAGTACGACATTCGGGGGAATTGAGTGACTAAGGGGGGTATATGTCTGAAATTGACAATTACGTCTTTTTGTGAGCACTTTGCTCTTTAAAAAAAGATTGCTTGTCACACTACTTAGAACAAAAATTTAAAAAGTTCAACAAACGGAGGGACGGCATGTTCCTCATATACATTACAATAATTACCAAACTCGTTACAACCTTTGTAAAAACGGTTTTGTTACAAATAATAAAATACATAACTATATATTTATATACGCAACAATGGCATGAAAAGAAAAGACAAATCGGTGAATTTCCTTCTTACAAACAAGAAAAAAGGTTAAACTAAAGACACAAACCGGTCAATTCAGGTTGAATTAAATTCTCTTTTACAACAAAAAAAAAGGTTGCATTAAATTCTCTTAAAAACAAAAAAAAAAAGGTTGAATTAAATTCTTAAATTACATTTTCTTAAATTAAATTCTCTTAAATTACAAAGAAAAAGTTGAATTCAATTGACTGCATTGAAATGACTTGGGATTCGAAAACTCGACTTGGGATTCGAAAACTCGACTTGGGACTCGAAAATTGACTTGGAATAAAATTGACTTGGGATTCGAAAACTCTGACTTGGAATAAAACTCTGACTTGGAATAAAACTCTGACTTGGAATAAAACTGACTTGAACTCTATCAAGTATTCTGAAACTAACTTGAACTCTATCAAGTATTCTGAAACTAACTTGAACTCTATCAAGTATTCTGAAACTAACTTGAACTCTATCAAGTATTCTGAAACTAACTTGAACTCTATCAAGTATTCTGAAACTAACTTGAACTCTATCAAGTATTCTGAAACTAACTTGAACTCTTATCAAGTATTCTGAAACTAACTTGAAACTGAAAATGAAACTGACTTGCACTTGAACTGCTATTCAAGTGAAGATTAACTGAAAACGAAACTGACTTGCACTTGAACTGCTAGCAAGTGAAAATTAACTGAAAACGGAAAATGACTGCACTTGATCTCAATCAAGTGGAGACTGTTATCCTCTGGACTTACTTGAAATACAATCAAGTATCTCTATAACTCTATAAACTCTCTGTAAACTCTCTCTTTCTTAATTTGCAAGTCAATTCAATTCAATAATTTGAAAAAATTTGCAAACAAAAATAAAAAATGTAAACAATATTTCACTCTAATGTACGCGAAGGTACTGTACTATTATGTTTGGTACATAAAATAAAATTATTCTATACTGAAATTAACTCTGAAATTAACTCTGAAATTAACTCTGAAATTAACTCTCTTGAAATTAACTTCTGTTACTTTTAACTTCTGTTACTTTTAACTTCTGTTACTTTTAACTTCTGTTACTTTTAACTTCTGTGAAAATTACTGTTTCACTAAAAAAAAATGTATCACTGGTGTTTGAAGTGTTCACTGTGTTTTGTGTTAATTCTGGCTCAATACTAAATATTAACTGTTAATAATACTGACTTTTCAAATGTTTACAAATTTCTTAAAAAAAACAACTCTGTACTTAACAAAATTTTTATGGCGAAATCCTCAGAGACGTGTCCTGAAGACGTCTTGCTGGCTACTTCTTCTTGGATGAAAACTAGGCGTGGAGAACTTGGAGTCGTGACACGCCGGTCAACTGGTTTTATCCTGATGCAGGGTAATTTCTATCTTGGCCAAAGAGTGGCCACATGTTAAAATCCTCTTCTTAAAATCTTCTTCTTAAAATCTTCTTATTATCCTGGCAAGGTCGCCAGACTGTTAACCCCTCCGTCTATGGCCCTGGGGTGGTTCGGATCGACGGGGGTTCTAGTTAGGAGGCAGCAACGGATATTTCTTCTATAACATTCTAATTCTTTTCGGTCGCCAGACTGTTTGACCCAATATCTTCTATGGTGCTTGGGTTGTCTCTTTCTCTCGCTTTATGGGGTCGACAAATGTTTATCCTGACTATAGGGTCGCCAGTTATTAATTCTTCTCTTGCTATAATACTCTGATACTTTCTCTGATACTAAAATTATCGACTTTTCTTTTATAACTTATCGACTTAACTGACTAAGTTCTTCTGAAGATAGCCCAACTCGAGCGGGAAAATAAAAAGTTTCTCTTACTCTAATTTACTTCTTAAAAAAATGTACAGTTAGTTCTCTGAATTTACAGGGGTAGAGGTTCGACCTTTTTCGACCATGGCTCAGGCCGGAATCTAAAAAAGGTTAAGGAGGCAAGGGGCCTCTGCCCCCTCCTCGCAGCGAGGCTGCTAACAAGGGAGGCTCGTAATGAAGTGCCGTAATGAAGTGCTATAATGAAGTGACTTAATGAAGTGCCGTAATTTTACAAATACATGTATAATATAAACCTAAATGTTTGGGGGAAGACAGTTGAATGTTAAGTTTCCCCCTTTTAAACACATGATCAGATGTTTGAAAGATTCCAAATAAAAATTAAAAAATAAAAATAAAAACTAATCGTATATTTTTGCCGAATCTTCATTTCTGAAGGCGATATCATTTCGTAATAGTACATAAGTACAAATTAAGTACACGACTGAGTACGTATTAATTTTGGTTCATTACAATTACGATTACAATTATGGATTACTTCACATTCGCTTATGATTGTCCATTACAGTACATTCTTACATTATAAATTAAATCATTACATTTAATTACAGTTTCATTGAAGTACATTACGTCGTTTACCATTCTTACAGTGTTTTTATATATTTATATATGGTTATACTATATGGTTATACTATATGTTATACTATGGTTATACTATATGGTTATACTATATCGTTATTAGTACACACAAGTACATGAGCACATACGAGATAATTTATATACGAAATAATATGTTATAATATGCTATAAATTTGAAATCAGAGGGACAGGAGGTTTCCATCTTAGAAGCGCTCACTTATGCTATAGTTCGCGGAATTTGATAACAACTAAGCATTTTCGAGTTCAATGCGGGAGGTGATATAATAAAAAATAATAAATGAAAAAATAATACGAGAACGTATTTTTGCGTTTTCGAACGAATGCCTAAAGTTTTGCGTTTCATAGATTGACACGAGTAAAAATGAATATTTAATAAAATTTATATAGGATAATGATCAAGGGAAATTAATGACGGGAAAATGTGACGTATGGATGAATATGGTTGAATAATAATGTTTATACTACATAACACCACAACATTATTATTAAAGAATTTACCATACATTGCATACGGAAGATGTCCATATACTAAGCACGTGATTTAGTGTACAAGGTATGGGAAACGTAAAGAGAATTAAGTTATTTTATGACGTCATAGTGTATAAGTCATTATTAGAAAAGATGAATTAGAGAAATACAGTAATGAATAAAGAAGTACAAATCGAAATTCTATCCAAAACTCGCTTAGGCGATTTTGGTTTCTTATGTAAAAATGAACATTCAAACATAAAATCTATACGAACATAAGTACTGCATGAAGACAATGAATCCATATAATGATGGTATAGGAATTGTTCATTGTTCAATTTTTACAGTGCTCCCCCTTTTTTTTAAAATAATATTAACACAATAATATAATACAATTAATACAATATAATACAATTGAGAAAATAACATCGTAACTAATTCAAGTTAGATGACGAATTTTTCTTTACATTACAAGTTTTATACAGAACGAGTTCGGGTCGTTGAGTACAATGCAGAGTATCAAATCTTTAAAATGACACTTGCTTACAAAATATAAAAAAAATTCAAAGATTAATACTTTAATTTAGACAAACAATTAAGTTAGACAAAGAATGATATTGTTAAATTTTTAGCAAAATTTTATTTTCCTGTGGGGAAAATTACATTCATAATGAATAGGTAAAAGGGAAAAATATAAATTTTAAAGTTCATGGATTTTTCAAGGTTACCATGATAGTACAATTGATAAACTAATTTTATTGACTATTGTAGGTAAAAATAGAATTACGTAATGGATGATGTATAGACCTGTGGTCTAGTGTGTATTTTTGTGTACTAGGTACAAAGTGTGTATCTTACAATTTCGAGGGACAGATTAGCTGAAAAGATTGTTAAATTAACTGAATAAATGCATGAGCAAGATATATTAGAAAGCAAAAATGATTAAGATTAAATTACATAGTTAGCACTTACGCGCAATGAAATAGTTTATTGTGATATCCAATGATTTTAGCATAAGGTTTGTATATATAGTATATATAGTGTGCATACATGCATTTTTATTGACTGTTGTAGGTACAAATCAAATTACGTAATGGATGATGTATACACCTGTGGTCAAATGTGTATTTATGTTTTTGGTTACAGATTGTAGTGGTTGGTGATACGTTCAAAAGGAGAAAGGGGATTTATAGTTGAATAGTTGAAGTTATACGTCAGTGTGCATATGCATCTATAAATATTGGTAAAGCATCTGTAGATGAGTGAGTCCGTACAATAGTATGTAGAATATGAGAGTAATTTGTTCATCCCGTGAAGAACTAGATCATTAGGGGTCATTGGTGGATTAGGATTATATATATATATATATATATATATATAAATACTTTAAGGAACAGATAAAATAACTTAATAAATGCATGAGCGAGAATTTATATATAGTAAGCAATAATTATGATGTATTATAATGATGATGTTTGCATACGAGTTTTAATGCAAAAGTGACTGGAGGGACGGAACGTAAATGATTTCGAATATGTGTCAAAAGTAATAAAATTCAATTAGGATTATAGATTTTACATAATTAATCAGTTACACGTATAAGGTAATTAAAAAAACGAACTTAGAGGAACTTACAATTAATGAAAGTAAATCTCACGGTTTTAAAATTGAATTTTGACACACAATTAATTAAATTCGACTACGACAATTACTCAGTATTAATCGAATAAAAAAATATAAAAAATATAAAAATTGAAAATAGATATCAATTATAAACTACAATGAACTAAACATATACTGTAATATAAAAAAACACTTAACCTAAATTGAGGTTATGTTCCATCGTACCAAAGAGGAATTAACCATGGTTGAACCATTTCTCTGGTTGACACGGTTCAACTGGGGTTGGGGTGTTAAAATAAAATAAAATAAAAAGACAAAGTTTGGAGTACGACATTCGGGGGAATTGAGTGACTAAGCGGGGGGTATATGTCTGAAATTGACAATTACGTCTTTTTGTGAGCACTTTGCTCTTTAAAAAAAGATTGCTTGTCACACTACTTAGAACAAAAATTTAAAAAGTTCAACAAACGGAGGGACGGCATGTTCCTCATATACATTACAATAATTACCAAACTCGTTACAACCTTTGTAAAAACGGTTTTGTTACAAATAATAAAATACATAACTATATATTTATATACGCAACAATGGCATGAAAAGAAAAGACAAATCGGTGAATTTCCTTCTTACAAACAAGAAAAAAGGTTAAACTAAAGACACAAACCGGTCAATTCAGGTTGAATTAAATTCTCTTTTACAACAAAAAAAAAGGTTGCATTAAATTCTCTTAAACAACAAAAAAAAAAGGTTGAATTAAATTCTTAAATTACATTTTCTTAAATTAAATTCTCTTAAATTACAAAGAAAAAGTTGAATTCAATTGACTGCATTGAAATGACTTGGGATTCGAAAACTCGACTTGGGATTCGAAAACTCGACTTGGGACTCGAAAATTGACTTGGAATAAAATTGACTTGGGATTCGAAAACTCTGACTTGGAATAAAACTCTGACTTGGAATAAAACTCTGACTTGGAATAAAACTCTGACTTGGAATAAAACTGACTTGAACTCTATCAAGTATTCTGAAACTAACTTGAACTCTATCAAGTATTCTGAAACTAACTTGAACTCTATCAAGTATTCTGAAACTAACTTGAACTCTATCAAGTATTCTGAAACTAACTTGAACTCTATCAAGTATTCTGAAACTAACTTGAACTCTTATCAAGTATTCTGAAACTAACTTGAAACTGAAAATGAAACTGACTTGCACTTGAACTGCTATTCAAGTGAAGATTAACTGAAAACGAAACTGACTTGCACTTGAACTGCTAGCAAGTGAAAATTAACTGAAAACGGAAAATGACTGCACTTGATCTCAATCAAGTGGAGACTGTTATCCTCTGGACTTACTTGAAATACAATCAAGTATCTCTATAACTCTATAAACTCTCTGTAAACTCTCTCTTTCTTAATTTGCAAGTCAATTCAATTCAATAATTTGAAAAAATTTGCAAACAAAAATAAAAAATGTAAACAATATTTCACTCTAATGTACGCGAAGGTACTGTACTATTATGTTTGGTACATAAAATAAAATTATTCTATACTGAAATTAACTCTGAAATTAACTCTCTGAAATTAACTCTGAAATTAACTCTCTTGAAATTAACTTCTGTTACTTTTAACTTCTGTTACTTTTAACTTCTGTTACTTTTAACTTCTGTTACTTTTAACTTCTGTTACTTTTAACTTCTGTGAAAATTACTGTTTCACTAAAAAAAAATGTATCACTGGTGTTTGAAGTGTTCACTGTGTTTTGTGTTAATTCTGGCTCAATACTAAATATTAACTGTTAATAATACTGACTTTTCAAATGTTTACAAATTTCTTAAAAAAAACAACTCTGTACTTAACAAAATTTTTTATGGCGAAATCCTCAGAGACGTGTCCTGAAGACGTCTTGCTGGCTACTTCTTCTTGGATGAAAACTAGGCGTGGAGAACTTGGAGTCGTGACACACCGGTTCAAGGGTGGATGTTACGAACTTGAAGCCGTGACACGCCGGTCAACTGGTTTTATCCTGATGCAGGGTAATTTCTATCTTGGCCAAAGAGTGGCCACATGTTAAAATCCTCTTCTTAAAATCTTCTTCTTAAAATCTTCTTATTATCCTGGCAAGGTCGCCAGACTGTTAACCCCTCCGTCTATGGCCCTGGGGTGGTTCGGATCGACGGGGGTTCTAGTTAGGAGGCAGCAACGGATATTTCTTCTATAACATTCTAATTCTTTTCGGTCGCCAGACTGTTTGACCCAATATCTTCTATGGTGCTTGGGTTGTCTCTTTCTCTCGCTTTATGGGGTCGACAAATGTTTATCCTGACTATAGGGTCGCCAGTTATTAATTCTTCTCTTGCTATAATACTCTGATACTTTCTCTGATACTAAAATTATCGACTTTTCTTTTATAACTTATCGACTTAACTGACTAAGTTCTTCTGAAGATAGCCCAACTCGAGCGGGAAAATAAAAAGTTTCTCTTACTCTAATTTACTTCTTAAAAAAATGTACAGTTAGTTCTCTGAATTTACAGGGGTAGAGGTTCGACCTTTTTCGACCATGGCTCAGGCCGGAATCTAAAAAAGGTTAAGGAGGCAAGGGGCCTCTGCCCCCTCCTCGCAGCGAGGCTGCTAACAAGGGAGGCTCGTAATGAAGTGCCGTAATGAAGTGCTATAATGAAGTGACTTAATGAAGTGCCGTAATTTTACAAATACATGTATAATATAAACCTAAATGTTTGGGGGAAGACAGTTGAATGTTAAGTTTCCCCCTTTTAAACACATGATCAGATGTTTGAAAGATTCCAAATAAAAATTAAAAAAATAAAAATAAAAACTAATCGTATATTTTTGCCGAATCTTCATTTCTGAAGGCGATATCATTTCGTAATAGTACATAAGTACAAATTAAGTACACGACTGAGTACGTATTAATTTTGGTTCATTACAATTACGATTACAATTATGGATTACTTCACATTCGCTTATGATTGTCCATTACAGTACATTCTTACATTATAAATTAAATCATTACATTTAATTACAGTTTCATTGAAGTACATTACGTCGTTTACCATTCTTACAGTGTTTTTTTATATATTTATATATATATGGTTATACTATATGGTTATACTATATGGTTATACTATATGGTTATACTATATCGTTATTAGTACAACACAAGTACATGAGCACATACGAGATAATTTATATACGAAATAATATGTTATAATATGCTATAAATTTGAAATCAGAGGGACAGGAGGTTTCCATCTTAGAAGCGCTCACTTATGCTATAGTTCGCGGAATTTGATAACAACTAAGCATTTTCGAGTTCAATGCGGGAGGTGATATAATAAAAAATAATAAATGAAAAAAATAATACGAGAACGTATTTTTGCGTTTTCGAACGAATGCCTAAAGTTTTGCGTTTCATAGATTGACACGAGTAAAAATGAATATTTAATAAAATTTATATAGGATAATGATCAAGGGAAATTAATGACGGGAAAATGTGACGTATGGATGAATATGGTTGAATAATAATGTTTATACTACATAACACCACAACATTATTATTAAAGAATTTACCATACATTGCATACGGAAGATGTCCATATACTAAGCACGTGATTTAGTGTACAAGGTATGGGAAACGTAAAGAGAATTAAGTTATTTTATGACGTCATAGTGTATAAGTCATTATTAGAAAAGATGAATTAGAGAAATACAGTAATGAATAAAGAAGTACAAATCGAAATTCTATCCAAAACTCGCTTAGGCGATTTTGGTTTCTTATGTAAAAATGAACATTCAAACATAAAATCTATACGAACATAAGTACTGCATGAAGACAATGAATCCATATAATGATGGTATAGGAATTGTTCATTGTTCAATTTTACAGTGCTCCCCCTTTTTTTTAAAAATAATATTAACACAATAATATAATACAATTAATACAATATAATACAATTGAGAAAATAACATCGTAACTAATTCAAGTTAGATGACGAATTTTCTTTTACATTACAAGTTTTATACAGAACGAGTTCGGGTCGTTGAGTACAATGCAGAGTATCAAATCTTTAAAATGACACTTGCTTACAAAATATAAAAAAAAAATTCAAACATTAATACTTTAATTTAGACAAACAATTAAGTTAGACAAAGAATGATATTGTTAAATTTTTAGCAAAATTTTATTTTCCTGTGGGGAAAATTACATTCATAATGAATAGGTAAAAGGGAAGAAAAATATAAATTTTAAAGTTCATGGATTTTTCAAGGTTACCATGATAGTACAATTGATAAACTAATTTTATTGACTATTGTAGGTAAAAATAGAATTACGTAATGGATGATGTATAGACCTGTGGTCTAGTGTGTATTTTGTGTGTACTAGGTACAAAGTGTGTATCTTACAATTTCGAGGGACAGATTAGCTGAAAAGATTGTTAAATTAACTGAATAAATGCATGAGCAAGATTATAGAAAGCAAAAATGATTAAGATTAAATTACATAGTTAGCACTTACGCGCAATGAAATAGTTTATTGTGATATCCAATGATTTTAGCATAAGGTTTGTATATATAGTATATATAGTGTGCATACATGCATTTTTATTGACTGTTGTAGGTACAAATCAAATTACGTAATGGATGATGTATACACTGTGGTCAAATGTGTATTTATGTTTATTGGTTACAGATTGTAGTGGTTGGTGATACGTTCAAAAGGAGAAAGGGGATTTATAGTTGAATAGTTGAAGTTATACGTCAGTGTGCATATGCATCTATAAATATTGGTAAGAAGCATCTGTAGATGAGTGAGTCCGTACAATAGTATGTAGAATATGAGAGTAATTTGTTCATCCCGTGAAGAACTAGATCATTAGGGGTCATTGGTGGATTAGGATATATATATATATATATATATATATATATATATAATACTTTAAGGAACAGATAAAATAACTTAATAAATGCATGAGCGAGAATTTATATATAGTAAGCAATAATTATGATGTATTATAATGATGATGTTTGCATACGAGTTTTAATGCAAAAGTGACTGGAGGGACGGAACGTAAATGAATTCGAATATGTGTCAAAAGTAATAAAATTCAATTAGGATTATAGATTTTACATAATTAATCAGTTACACGTATAAGGTAATTAAAAAAACGAACTTAGAGGAACTTACAATTAATGAAAGTAAATCTCACGGTTTTAAAATTGAATTTTGACACACAATTAATTAAATTCGACTACGACAATTACTCAGTATTAATCGAATAAAAAATATAAAAAATATAAAAATTGAAAATAGATATCAATTATAAACTACAATGAACTAAACATATACTGTAATATAAAAAAACACAACCTAAATTGAGGTTATGTTCCATCGTACCAAAGAGGAATTAACCATGGTTGAACCATTTCTCTGGTTGACACGGTTCAACTGGGGTTGGGGGTGTTAAAATAAAATAAAATAAAAAGACAAAGTTTGGAGTACGACATTCGGGGGAATTGAGTGACTAAGCGGGGGGTATATGTCTGAAATTGACAATTACGTCTTTTTGTGAGCACTTTGCTCTTTAAAAAAAGATTGCTTGTCACACTACTTAGAACAAAAATTTAAAAAGTTCAACAAACGGAGGGACGGCATGTTCCTCATATACATTACAATAATTACCAAACTCGTTACAACCTTTGTAAAAACGGTTTTGTTACAAATAATAAAATACATAACTATATATTTATATACGCAACAATGGCATGAAAAGAAAAGACAAATCGGTGAATTTCCTTCTTACAAACAAGAAAAAAGGTTAAACTAAAGACACAAACCGGTCAATTCAGGTTGAATTAAATTCTCTTTTACAACAAAAAAAAAGGTTGCATTAAATTCTCTTAAACAACAAAAAAAAAAAGGTTGAATTAAATTCTTAAATTACATTTTCTTAAATTAAATTCTCTTAAATTACAAAGAAAAAGTTGAATTCAATTGACTGCATTGAAATGACTTGGGATTCGAAAACTCGACTTGGGATTCGAAAACTCGACTTGGGACTCGAAAATTGACTTGGAATAAAATTGACTTGGGATTCGAAAACTCTGACTTGGAATAAAACTCTGACTTGGAATAAAACTCTGACTTGGAATAAAACTCTGACTTGGAATAAAACTGACTTGAACTCTATCAAGTATTCTGAAACTAACTTGAACTCTATCAAGTATTCTGAAACTAACTTGAACTCTATCAAGTATTCTGAAACTAACTTGAACTCTATCAAGTATTCTGAAACTAACTTGAACTCTATCAAGTATTCTGAAACTAACTTGAACTCTATCAAGTATTCTGAAACTAACTTGAACTCTTATCAAGTATTCTGAAACTAACTTGAAACTGAAAATGAAACTGACTTGCACTTGAACTGCTATTCAAGTGAAGATTAACTGAAAACGAAACTGACTTGCACTTGAACTGCTAGCAAGTGAAAATTAACTGAAAACGGAAAATGACTGCACTTGATCTCAATCAAGTGGAGACTGTTATCCTCTGGACTTACTTGAAATACAATCAAGTATCTCTATAACTCTATAAACTCTCTGTAAACTTCTCTTTCTTAATTTGCAAGTCAATTCAATTCAATAATTTGAAAAAATTTGCAAACAAAAATAAAAAATGTAAACAATATTTCACTCTAATGTACGCGAAGGTACTGTACTATTATGTTTGGTACATAAAATAAAATTATTCTATACTGAAATTAACTCTGAAATTAACTCTCTGAAATTAACTCTGAAATTAACTCTCTTGAAATTAACTTCTGAATTCTTGTTACTTTTAACTTCTGTTACTTTTAACTTCTGTTACTTTTAACTTCTGTGAAAATTACTGTTTCACTAAAAAAAAATGTATCACTGGTGTTTGAAGTGTTCACTGTGTTTTGTGTTAATTCTGGCTCAATACTAAATATTAACTGTTAATAATACTGACTTTTCAAATGTTTACAAATTTCTTAAAAAAAAACAACTCTGTACTTAACAAAATTTTTTATGGCGAAATCCTCAGAGACGTGTCCTGAAGACGTCTTGCTGGCTACTTCTTCTTGGATGAAAACTAGGCGTGGAGAACTTGGAGTCGTGACACACCGGTTCAAGGGTGGATGTTACGAACTGGAAGTCGTGACACGCCGGTCAACTGGTTTTATCCTGATGCAGGGTAATTTCTATCTTGGCCAAAGAGTGGCCACATTTAAAATCCTCTTCTTAAAATCTTCTTATATTATCCTGGCAAGGTCGCCAGACTGTTAACCCCTCCGTCTATGGCCCTGGGGTGGTTCGGATCGACGGGGGTTCTAGTTAGGAGGCAGCAACGGATATTTCTTCTATAACATTCTAATTCTTTTCGGTCGCCAGACTGTTTGACCCAATATCTTCTATGGTGCTTGGGTTGTCTCTTTCTCTCGCTTTATGGGGTCGACAAATGTTTATCCTGACTATAGGGTCGCCAGTTATTAATTCTTCTCTTGCTATAATACTCTGATACTTTCTCTGATACTAAAATTATCGACTTTTCTTTTATAACTTATCGACTTAACTGACTAAGTTCTTCTGAAGATAGCCCAACTCGAGCGGGAAAATAAAAAGTTTCTCTTACTCTAATTTACTTCTTAAAAAAATGTACAGTTAGTTCTCTGAATTTACAGGGGTAGAGGTTCGACCTTTTTCGACCATGGCTCAGGCCGGAATCTAAAAAAGGTTAAGGAGGCAAGGGGCCTCTGCCCCCTCCTCGCAGCGAGGCTGCTAACAAGGGAGGCTCGTAATGAAGTGCCGTAATGAAGTGCTATAATGAAGTGACTTAATGAAGTGCCGTAATTTTACAAATACATGTATAATATAAACCTAAATGTTTGGGGGAAGACAGTTGAATGTTAAGTTTCCCCCTTTTAAACACTGATCAGATTGTTTGAAAGATTCCAAATAAAAATAAAAAAAATAAAAAAATAAAAACTAATCGTATATTTTTGCCGAATCTTCATTTCTGAAGGCGATATCATTTCGTAATAGTACATAAGTACAAATTAAGTACAGACTGAGTACGTATTAATTTTGGTTCATTACAATTACGATTACAATTATGGATTACTTCACATTCGCTTATGATTGTCCATTACAGTACATTCTTACATTATAAATTAAATCATTACATTTAATTACAGTTTCATTGAAGTACATTACGTCGTTTACCATTCTTACAGTGTTTTTTATATATTTATATATGGTTATACTATATGGTTATAGTATATGGTTATACTATATCGTTATTAGTACAACACAAGTACATGAGCACATACGAGATAATTTATATACGAAATAATGTTATAATATGCTAAATTTGAAATCAGAGGGACAGGAGGTTTCCATCTTAGAAGCGCTCACTTATGCTATAGTTCGCGGAATTTGATAACAACTAAGCATTTTCGAGTTCAATGCGGGAGGTGATATAATAAAAAATAATAAATGAAAAAAATAATACGAGAACGTATTTTTGCGTTTTCGAACGAATGCCTAAAGTTTTGCGTTTCATAGATTGACACGAGTAAAAATGAATATTAATAAAATTTATAAGGATAATGATCAAGGGAAATTAATGACGGGAAAATGTGACGTATGGATGAATATGGTTGAATAATAATGTTTATACTACATAACACCACAACATTATTATTAAAGAATTTACCATACATTGCATACGGAAGATGTCCATATACTAAGCACGTGATTTAGTGTACAAGGTATGGGAAACGTAAAGAGAATTAAGTTATTTTATGACGTCATAGTGTATAAGTCATTATTAGAAAAGATGAATTAGAGAAATACAGTAATGAATAAAGAAGTACAAATCGAAATTCTATCCAAAACTCGCTTAGGCGATTTTGGTTTCTTATGTAAAATGAACATTCAAACATAAAATCTATACGAACATAAGTACTGCATGAAGACAATGAATCCATATAATGATGGTATAGGAATTGTTCATTGTTCAATTTTTACAGTGCTCCCCCTTTTTTTTAAAATAATATTAACACAATAATATAATACAATTAATACAATATAATACAATTGAGAAAATAACATCGTAACTAATTCAAGTTAGAGACGAATTTTTCTTTACATTACAAGTTTTATACAGAACGAGTTCGGGTCGTTGAGTACAATGCAGAGTATCAAATCTTTAAAATGACACTTGCTTACAAAATATAAAAAAAAATTCAAAGATTAATACTTTAATTTAGACAAACAATTAAGTTAGACAAAGAATGATATTGTTAAATTTTTAGCAAAATTTTATTTTCCTGTGGGGAAAATTACATTCATAATGAATAGGTAAAAGGGAAAAATATAAATTTTAAAGTTCATGGATTTTTCAAGGTTACCATGATAGTACAATTGATAAACTAATTTTATTGACTATTGTAGGTAAAAATAGAATTACGTAATGGATGATGTATAGACCTGTGGTCTAGTGTGTATTTTTGTGTACTAGGTACAAAGTGTGTATCTTACAATTTCGAGGGACAGATTAGCTGAAAAGATTGTTAAATTAACTGAATAATGCATGAGCAAGATAGAAATTGAAGCAAAAATGATTAAGATTAAATTACATAGTTAGCACTTACGCGCAATGAAATAGTTTATTGTGATATCCAATGATTTTAGCATAAGGTTTGTATATATAGGGTGAACCAAATGTAGGTGGACAGTAAATGATAACGTTTATTTTGAGAATACATATTTAATTTTTTTGTATACTATAATACAAAATAAAATTTAAATAAATTTAGTTATATATTAATATAATAAACACAAACAACATAGTTATAATGAACACCATAGTTATAATATAATATAACACAAACCGTATTCAACCTACTGTCCACCTACTTTTGGTTCACCGTGTATAGTATATATAGTGTGCATACATGCATTTTTATTGACTGTTGTAGGTACAAATCAAATTACGTAATGGATGATGTATAGACCTGTGGTCAAATGTGTATTTATGTTTATTGGGTACTGATTGTAGTGGTTGGTGATACGTTCAAAAGGAGAAAGGGGATTTATAGTTGAATAGTTGAAGTTATACGTCAGTGTGCATATGCATCTATAAATATTGGTAAGAAGCATCTGTAGATGAGTGAGTCCGTACAATAGTATGTAGAATATGAGAGTAATTTGTTCATCCCGTGAAGAACTAGATCATTAGGGGTCATTGGTGGATTAGGATTATATATATAATTATATTATATATAATATATATATATATTATATATAAATACTTTAAGGAACAGATAAAATAACTTAATAAATGCATGAGCGAGAATTTATATATAGTAAGCAATAATTATGATGTATTATAATGATGATGTTTGCATACGAGTTTTAATGCAAAAGTGACTGGAGGGACGGAACGTAAATGATTCGAATATGTGTCAAAAGTAATAAAATTCAATTAGGATTATAGATTTTACATAATTAATCAGTTACACGTATAAGGTAATTAAAAAAACGAACTTAGAGGAACTTACAATTAATGAAAGTAAATCTCACGGTTTTAAAATTGAATTTTGACACACAATTAATTAAATTCGACTACGACAATTACTCAGTATTAATCGAATAAAAAAATATAAAAAATATAAAAATTGAAAATAGATATCAATTATAAACTACAATGAACTAAACATATACTGTAATATAAAAAAACACTTAACCTAAATTGAGGTTATGTTCCATCGTACCAAAGAGGAATTAACCATGGTTGAACCATTTCTCTGGTTGACACGGTTCAACTGGGGTTGGGGGTGTTAAAATAAAATAAAATAAAAAGACAAAGTTTGGAGTACGACATTCGGGGGAATTGAGTGACTAAGCGGGGGGTATATGTCTGAAATTGACAATTACGTCTTTTTGTGAGCACTTTGCTCTTTAAAAAAAGATTGCTTGTCACACTACTTAGAACAAAAATTTAAAAAGTTCAACAAACGGAGGGACGGCATGTTCCTCATATACATTACAATAATTACCAAACTCGTTACAACCTTTGTAAAAACGGTTTTGTTACAAATAATAAAATACATAACTATATATTTATATACGCAACAATGGCATGAAAAGAAAAGACAAATCGGTGAATTTCCTTCTTACAAACAAGAAAAAAGGTTAAACTAAAGACACAAACCGGTCAATTCAGGTTGAATTAAATTCTCTTTTACAACAAAAAAAAAAGGTTGCATTAAATTCTCTTAAACAACAAAAAAAAAAGGTTGAATTAAATTCTTAAATTACATTTTCTTAAATTAAATTCTCTTAAATTACAAAGAAAAAGTTGAATTCAATTGACTGCATTGAAATGACTTGGGATTCGAAAACTCGACTTGGGATTCGAAAACTCGACTTGGGACTCGAAAATTGACTTGGAATAAAATTGACTTGGGATTCGAAAACTCTGACTTGGAATAAAACTCTGACTTGGAATAAAACTCTGACTTGGAATAAAACTCTGACTTGGAATAAAACTGACTTGAACTCTATCAAGTATTCTGAAACTAACTTGAACTCTATCAAGTATTCTGAAACTAACTTGAACTCTATCAAGTATTCTGAAACTAACTTGAACTCTATCAAGTATTCTGAAACTAACTTGAACTCTATCAAGTATTCTGAAACTAACTTGAACTCTATCAAGTATTCTGAAACTAACTTGAACTCTTATCAAGTATTCTGAAACTAACTTGAAACTGAAAATGAAACTGACTTGCACTTGAACTGCTATTCAAGTGAAGATTAACTGAAAACGAAACTGACTTGCACTTGAACTGCTAGCAAGTGAAAATTAACTGAAAACGGAAAATGACTGCACTTGATCTCAATCAAGTGGAGACTGTTATCCTCTGGACTTACTTGAAATACAATCAAGTATCTCTATAACTCTATAAACTCTCTGTAAACTCTCTCTTTCTTAATTTGCAAGTCAATTCAATTCAATAATTTGAAAAAATTTGCAAACAAAAATAAAAAATGTAAACAATATTTCACTCTAATGTACGCGAAGGTACTGTACTATTATGTTTGGTACATAAAATAAAATTATTCTATACTGAAATTAACTCTGAAATTAACTCTCTGAAATTAACTCTGAAATTAACTCTCTTGAAATTAACTTCTGTTACTTTTAACTTCTGTTACTTTTAACTTCTGTTACTTTTAACTTCTGTTACTTTTAACTTCTGTGAAAATTACTGTTTCACTAAAAAAAAATGTATCACTGGTGTTTGAAGTGTTCACTGTGTTTTGTGTTAATTCTGGCTCAATACTAAATATTAACTGTTAATAATACTGACTTTTCAAATGTTTACAAATTTCTTAAAAAAAACAACTCTGTACTTAACAAAATTTTTTATGGCGAAATCCTCAGAGACGTGTCCTGAAGACGTCTTGCTGGCTACTTCTTCTTGGATGAAAACTAGGCGTGGAGAACTTGGAGTCGTGACACACCGGTTCAAGGGTGGATGTTACGAACTGGAAGTCGTGACACGCCGGTCAACTGGTTTTATCCTGATGCAGGGTAATTTCTATCTTGGCCAAAGAGTGGCCACATGTTAAAATCCTCTTCTTAAAATCTTCTTATTATCCTGGCAAGGTCGCCAGACTGTTAACCCCTCCGTCTATGGCCCTGGGGTGGTTCGGATCGACGGGGGTTCTAGTTAGGAGGCAGCAACGGATATTTCTTCTATAACATTCTAATTCTTTTCGGTCGCCAGACTGTTTGACCCAATATCTTCTATGGTGCTTGGGTTGTCTCTTTCTCTCGCTTTATGGGGTCGACAAATGTTTATCCTGACTATAGGGTCGCCAGTTATTAATTCTTCTCTTGCTATAATACTCTGATACTTTCTCTGATACTAAAATTATCGACTTTTCTTTTATAACTTATCGACTTAACTGACTAAGTTCTTCTGAAGATAGCCCAACTCGAGCGGGAAAATAAAAAGTTTCTCTTACTCTAATTTACTTCTTAAAAAAATGTACAGTTAGTTCTCTGAATTTACAGGGGTAGAGGTTCGACCTTTTTCGACCATGGCTCAGGCCGGAATCTAAAAAAGGTTAAGGAGGCAAGGGGCCTCTGCCCCCTCCTCGCAGCGAGGCTGCTAACAAGGGAGGCTCGTAATGAAGTGCCGTAATGAAGTGCTATAATGAAGTGACTTAATGAAGTGCCGTAATTTTACAAATACATGTATAATATAAACCTAAATGTTTGGGGGAAGACAGTTGAATGTTAAGTTTCCCCCTTTTAAACACATGATCAGATGTTTGAAAGATTCCAAATAAAAATTAAAAAAATAAAAATAAAAACTAATCGTATATTTTTGCCGAATCTTCATTTCTGAAGGCGATATCATTTCGTAATAGTACATAAGTACAAATTAAGTACACGACTGAGTACGTATTAATTTTGGTTCATTACAATTACGATTACAATTATGGATTACTTCACATTCGCTTATGATTGTCCATTACAGTACATTCTTACATTATAAATTAAATCATTACATTTAATTACAGTTTCATTGAAGTACATTACGTCGTTTACCATTCTTACAGTGTTTTTTTATATATTATATATATGGTTATACTATATGGTTATACTATATGGTTATACTATATGGTTATACTATATCGTTATTAGTACAACACAAGTACATGAGCACATACGAGATAATTTATATACGAAATAATATGTTATAATATGCTATAAATTTGAAATCAGAGGGACAGGAGGTTTCCATCTTAGAAGCGCTCACTTATGCTATAGTTCGCGGAATTTGATAACAACTAAGCATTTTCGAGTTCAATGCGGGAGGTGATATAATAAAAATAATAAATGAAAAAAATAATACGAGAACGTATTTTTGCGTTTTCGAACGAATGCCTAAAGTTTTGCGTTTCATAGATTGACACGAGTAAAAATGAATATTTAATAAAATTTATATAGGATAATGATCAAGGGAAATTAATGACGGGAAAATGTGACGTATGGATGAATATGGTTGAATAATAATGTTTATACTACATAACACCACAACATTATTATTAAAGAATTTACCATACATTGCATACGGAAGATGTCCATATACTAAGCACGTGATTTAGTGTACAAGGTATGGGAAACGTAAAGAGAATTAAGTTATTTTATGACGTCATAGTGTATAAGTCATTATTAGAAAAGATGAATTAGAGAAATACAGTAATGAATAAAGAAGTACAAATCGAAATTCTATCCAAAACTCGCTTAGGCGATTTTGGTTTCTTATGTAAAAATGAACATTCAAACATAAAATCTATACGAACATAAGTACTGCATGAAGACAATGAATCCATATAATGATGGTATAGGAATTGTTCATTGTTCAATTTTTACAGTGCTCCCCCTTTTTTTTAAAAATAATATTAACACAATAATATAATACAATTAATACAATATAATACAATTGAGAAAATAACATCGTAACTAATTCAAGTTAGATGACGAATTTTTCTTTACATTACAAGTTTTATACAGAACGAGTTCGGGTCGTTGAGTACAATGCAGAGTATCAAATCTTTAAAATGACACTTGCTTACAAAATATAAAAAAAATTCAAAGATTAATACTTTAATTTAGACAAACAATTAAGTTAGACAAAGAATGATATTGTTAAATTTTTAGCAAAATTTTATTTTCCTGTGGGGAAAATTACATTCATAATGAATAGGTAAAAGGGAAAAATATAAATTTTAAAGTTCATGGATTTTTCAAGGTTACCATGATAGTACAATTGATAAACTAATTTTATTGACTATTGTAGGTAAAAATAGAATTACGTAATGGATGATGTATAGACCTGTGGTCTAGTGTGTATTTTTGTGTACTAGGTACAAAGTGTGTATCTTACAATTTCGAGGGACAGATTAGCTGAAAAGATTGTTAAATTAACTGAATAAATGCATGAGCAAGATATATTAGAAAGCAAAAATGATTAAGATTAAATTACATAGTTAGCACTTACGCGCAATGAAATAGTTTATTGTGATATCCAATGATTTTAGCATAAGGTTTGTATATATAGTATATATAGTGTGCATACATGCATTTTTATTGACTGTTGTAGGTACAAATCAAATTACGTAATGGATGATGTATACACCTGTGGTCAAATGTGTATTTATGTTTATTGGTTACAGATTGTAGTGGTTGGTGATACGTTCAAAAGGGGAAAGGGGGATTTATAGTGAATA
>JAJOZX010016757.1:0-58600 GCA_023014485.1 Bathynomus jamesi | reverse complement strand
TATCGTTCAATCGTATCATTAGTCAATACTTTCAACTACATCTTGGCTAAGTATTTTGTACCTATCTTAGTTCCTTTTTCAAAAAATGAATACGTATTCAACTAATGACTTTCTCATTTGAAAAAGAAATTGTGAAAATAAAAGTACCTCATCTCTTACAATAGCTACTTTTGATGCCATCTCTCTGTTCATAGATATTTTTTGGGATGTAGCTGTACATCTTTGCCTTGATTAACCTGTTTCAAATATCTCAACGACTTTAAATTGGGGTTTTTCAAATATTAGACGTCGTCCAGACGTGAGTAACACATAACGAGATAGCGTATCTATGGAGGGACCTCTGGCACCAACATTAACTAATATGTTCTTATGTATTAATGAAAAGAAATGGCTAAATGAATGTCCTTCTGAATTTAAACCAGTTTTTTAGTCGTTATGTTGATGACATGTCTTGGTTGTTTAAACTTTAAATCACCTGAGCGTAGGAAAACATTTTTGGGATTATTTAAATACTAAATCTAAGAATATTAAATTTATTTCAGAGGTAGAAGAAAATCATACATTTTTAGATCTATTTATTGAAAAAATAAAAAAATAAATTACATCCATCTTTAGAAAAAAAAGACATTTGCAGGTTGACCATGTATTGGCCAATGTCGTAACACCCCTTTCCGACGATCAGCGAAGTTAATTGACATTGAGTCTCTTCACTAGTTGGATGGGGGACCGTTCTTCTTTGCGTCCAGAGTATGTAGCGATCTATGTTTCGGATCACACGTAAAGCTGTAGGTCTCCCCCCAGTCATATGACCATAGATGTTGTGAAGGAAGTTAAACAACTTCAACAAACAAACAACATTTACAGGTTTGGGAATGAATACTGACTCACGTCGTTGAAATATAACGAAAACTCAATTTTAACTTTGACAAACAGAAATTATAATAAATGCTCCAATTACAAATTATTTCATAGTGAATTAGAATTTTTTTTTTTAATTTTACTTGGTTATGGTTTTACATTAAAATTTACTGAGAAGAGTTATAGGCAAGTTATAGTCAATTTAAATCACATTTCAAAATACCATATTATAGAGAGCCAAATACAATACTAAAAAGGAAACTCTGTATTCTAATGAAAAGATTTTACCCACAAATTGACTTAAGATGTGTTTTTACCTATAGTCCGTTCCTTGGATCTTTTTTTTATATAAAACTGACACTTCCAGACAATCTTTGCTCATCAGTCATATACTGTACAAATGTTCCTGTGATGAATGCAATTAACCTTATATTGGCAAAATGACTCGCCATTTTCAAGTTAGAGGTGATGAACATACAGGATGTAGCAATTGCACCAAAAACTTATTTCGTAACTTTATACTTTCTGGTGTAAGAAATCATGCATGTGGCGGAGATCTCCCTTAGAAACTTCATATTTTCAGGAGAAATCCAAAATTGAACGATTATATATCTTCCCATATTTTAAATATTTTAAGATGAATCCTCAACAAATTTCTAATAATCTGGTCATTTTTCAGTATACTGTAGTAGTACCTTCACAAACTTTAAATTAGGTCCATATTTTAATTTTATAACATTTATTGCGCGTCTACAGGTCAATTCCTACACGCGACTTTTATAAGGGATACACTGTTGGACGATCTGACGTGATGTGGTCCTCGAAGTTGAGCTTGGCCTTAGCTGTAGGGCATCCGAGTTATGGAATCGGTTTACGACACAATGTGAACACACAAAAAAATGAAGAACTGAAGTAAAATGCAAGCGTACTGCAGTTCGAATTTGATTCCTTCCATTAAACTTTATTCAGAACTGTGACAAGAAACCGAGATACTGCCAACGCTCACTAAATTGGGTTAATTGACTTAGGCAAAAATCTAAGGGCCTCTAACTCTGCTGAGGGTCAAAGTTAAGGAGGAGAAGGTTCGACCTCCTCAGTCAAGGGCTAAGGCAGGAGTTTACAGAGGAGGTGTTTCGAACTCCTTCGTCTAAGGCTCAGGCAGGAATTCAAGAGGAGGAGATTCTACCTCGTTGGTCTAAGGCTCAGTCAGGAATGAATTAATTTGCAATACAAAGAAATAATTAATTCTAAATTTTGTGGAAGTGCAGTTGAAGGTTAAGGTTCCCCTCAGTTAGAGAACTAAAGAATTTTGGAAGTAAACTAAACTTAATCAAGACAACAGAATTTCAAACTAAAAAAAATATTACATAAAAAGATAATGATTTTGCAAGGTGTACATTCTTGTGTGGCGACCTAATGTTGGGGTTGTACATTGAGTACATCGTAAGTACATTGGTAAGTGCAATTGTAGTACACTATAATTACGATTATAATTATCAATTAATTCGTATTAATTTATTACAGCTAGTTTTATTGAATTTAGTTAATTACAGTTATTTCAGTTCTAGCAAATTGTTAATGACATATCTGATATAGAAAATCTACACAATTTCTATAATTTATATAATGCAGGAGAGTTATCCGTTGTTCTACAATTTAAAGGGAGTTAATAACTATGCTATATATTTATAGTTAATAACTAGAATGACTGACTATTATTCTAGGATTTAATTCGGTAGTCAGGGACGTACAAGGAAAGATGGATTAGGAGCATAACACATGAAGAACATGGGTAACATATACGAGTATATATACAACATAACATACATCATAATGTTATGAGTTACGAGCAAAACAAGAGGGGAGATTTTGGATTCAGAAGCTCGCTTTTGGCGACATCATCGGAATTCGAACACGAGAACGAGAATCTTGCGAGAGGTAACAGCTCAGCTTCATAAGAACTGGTCGCCAATGCAATAGCTGTACACATGAACGTAATTGCATGTACGGACATTTACGTAGATAGTCATGATCAAACATACACGGACTGATAGGTTAATAGGGAATAGATAGGTAATAGGTAGATGACGGACGAAATAAATGAATAAATAATTCAAGAATAAAGGAAGAGAATCTAAAGAGTAATTTACGTCCTGACTAAAATTAACAATTAAATACAGTAAAGGAAAAGACATTCATTTAAAGTTAATCTATTCAAAAAGGAACATCAATGTGTGAATGAACATGGTTGACAATATTTGTGCTGTACACTGTATGTATAACATGAGACAGGACACAACATATAAATAATGACTTGTATACAATGACTTGTATACATTTATTTTGTTTATTTGGATCAAGTAAAGATAAGCACCTCTAGCCTTCTTTAATTAGCCTTATAAGGCTAACTAACGAAAATATCACGACCTAACCTAACCAATCGTCAAGGGCGTACAGTTGACTTAACGATTGGTTAGGTTAGGTCGTAATATTTTTGTTAGTTAGCCTTATAAGGCTAATTAAAGAAGGCTGGGGGTGCTTATCTTTACTTGATCCGTTTATTTATTTATTTGTTGGAAATGATTCCCACCAATCTCAAAACATGTTTGTAAACGAAAAAGCAGGTTTCTTTGAATGTTCCTCAACATATTTGGCCTGATGGAGACGTAAATAAATAAACATTGCTTATGTTCCTATGATGCGAGACTTTATGGACACCCTGTAGTATAAAATATAAGGACGTTACTATACATTGAATACTAAAAATGTCAGTTTGAAGATTTAGTATTCAAGGTATGATAAATGCGAGAGGAATTAATTTATTTTATGATAAAATTCATAATTAGTATAGTACATTACTCAATTCGGACGTCTAAGTCATAAGAGAAAGAGGGAGCAATAAATGAGAGCTACGATAAGGAAGAGTTTACGACCTGGATATAAGAGTGAGTGCACTAGTAAATAAATAGATACAATAATATATATATATATATATATACACACAAACTCAGAATGTCCCCTGAGAAATTTATATGTTAAACACAGACCGTGCATGGAACAAGGAACTCTTCTGGGAAAATTAAATCCACTATAGTCCGAATAAGTAATAGTAAATGACAAATACCATAGTTTTTCTTTTTCATGATGCTAGCCCGACGTGGGCAACGGGTCTCTCGCAAAGAGATCCCATAAATATAGTTTCCCTCACCAGCTATCTGCAAAGCAGACAGGATCCAGACAGGTCCCAAAGCTGGATCCTGTCTGCTTTGCAGATAGCTGGTGAGGGAAGCTATATTTATGGGATCTCTTTGCGAGAGACCCGTTGCCCACGTCGGGCTAGCATCATGAAAAAGAAAACTATGGTATTTGTCATTTACCATTACTTATTCGGACTATAGTGGATTTAATTTTCCCAGAAGAGTTCCTTGTTCCATGCACGGTCTGTGTTTAACATATATATATATATATATATATATAATGAATAAAACCACGAAGGAAAGGAAACACAGAATGGTGCTCAAGCGCTTTCGTCTAATGACATCCTCAGGAACATCCTCAGGAACACTGACATCCTGAGGATGTCATTAGACGAAAGCGCTTGAGCACCATTCTGTGTTTCCTTTCCTTCGTGGTTTTATTCATCATAAATATTAAATATTTTTCACGTGTTACTTTCGTGAAATAATTTTCATATATATATATATATATATTAGGGTGTCTCTTATTTTCGAAGTGTTGATTTCTTTAGGTTGCGCCCCCTCAACCAGTTCCAGTGGTTGAAAAAACATCATATAAAATATTTTTTGGATTGAACAATGTTTAGAGGTCGCCCCCGCTTATTAAAGTTCATAAAATATAGCTATTATTTATGCAATTAATATTTGAAATTACTAGCAGTTGTCAAGTATACTAAACATATGTTTTTAATTAATTAATCATCATATTTATGATGATTCAATTAAATGAATATATTAGAGATAATTGTCAAGTTTGTAGCTGAAAATATTGCTTGATAAGACAAGATCAACCTGTTTAAACATGTTTCATCAAGAATGCTCCAGATTATGTTGCAATTGTTTATTTGTCATCATTCAGTGTTCTGCTGTCATAAGTAAAAGGTGTGTAACTGTGTATCACTATACTATGCAGATGAATACAAGAAGACCATTCTATTTGCTCTGATCTACAGTAGATGATATTAAAGGCTCAAAGCTGCCCCCATATAGGCAAGCTTTTGGTTATTTTATGCACCTCCACAGAGAGAAAAACATGACAATCCGCGATGCTCTGCGTCAATCTATTCGAGCCACAATAGTTATCTGGGATAAGGCCAATATTCCTACTCAGCAGGAACCTCGTGCCATGAAGAAGTTAGAGAATTTCTTTAACGAATGGACTTGCTTAAAGAAGCATGCTTCCAGAACAAGCCAGAGCCATAAAACCAAGGAGGCTGATTTTGTAGAGCGATTGGAAGATCTCTTTGACATCGCCCATGGAGACGCTGAGAAGCTGATCAAGAATCGTGAGGACTGGGAGTTCCTTCAACTGCAAAGACAAAAAGGTCGTCCTGGCTCAATCGGTGGTGTGGACACTGTACATCTTCACCGCACAAAAAATGCAGTCAAACAGGTGGAAGCTGAGGCAGAGAGAAAAAGAAAGTCAGAATCTTTGATGGAGGCGTCTACTAGTCAAGTTGTACTGGCTTCTTCCACATCTTCCAGCAACACTGATGAAAGTGAGAATGAGGAGGAGCCCAAAGGAGCTTGTGCTTTACCAAAATCTAAGAAAAAACGAGGCATGAAAAACATCATGACTATTCAGATGTCTGCTGCCCTGGATCGTACACAAATTTCCTCTAGAAAGGCAGCATTTATCCTCGCAGAGGCAACTAAAAGCTTTGGTTTGGACGCTTCAGATTACAACATAAACCAACATTCTATCCATCGCCTTCGAAATAAGAACCGAGCTCGTCATGCTAAAGAACTTAAGGAGCATTTCCATGGAGAATGTTCTATGACAGTCCACTGGGATGGCAAGATGATGGAGGACCTCACCTCGCACAAGCACATTGATCGTCTCCCAGTACTTGTGTCAGGACCTGGTGTTGAACAGCTGCTTGGTGTCCCCAAAATCCCAAACTCAACTGAAGAAGCACAAGCTGAAGCCGTCTTTAACTGCCTGAATGAATGGGGAATTACAAGAGAGTAAAAGCAATTTGTTTCGATACAACAGCTTCAAACACGGGTCAATATAGTGGAGCCTGTGCTCTCATCGAAGCAAAATTGGGACATGATGTTTTGTACTTGCCTTGTAGACACCGTGTTTTAGATTTATTGTTGGGAGCTGCATTTGAAGCAACATTGGGATCTACATCAACTGGTCCAGAGATATTGATCTTTAAGCGTTTTCGTGACAATTGGACTTCTGTTGATCAAAGCCAGTTCCAAACAGGTGAGACAGACACGATTACTAAAGAAGCAATTATCCAGTCTAAAACTGAACTAATTCAGTTGCTAGATCCCAGGCACCTATGCTACGGGATGACTATCAAGAACTTTTGGATCTGTCCATCATCTTTCTTGGAGGTGTCCCCAATAAAGGCATCAAGTTTCGTGCACCAGGTGCCATGCATCGAGCTCGCTGGATGTCCAAAGCGCTCTATTCTATCAAGATGTGGCTTTTTCGAAACCAGTTCAAGATGACTAAGACTGAAGAACGAGGAATTCGAGATCTTTCCCTTTTTTCTGTTCTCATCTATATGAAGGCTTGGACAACATCCTCACTCCCTATTGAAACCCCATTTAATGACTGGCTCCTTATGAGGTCATTGATTAATTATCCTAACAAAAAAGATTTCTGATGCAACTAAAAAAAAGCTCTCTAACCACTTATGGTACCTGTCTGAAGAAGCAGTTGGTCTTGCTTTCTTTGATGAGCGAATTACTACAGATGTAAAGAAACGCATGGTAAAGGCATTAAAAGATGAGTCCACTGATAGACCACCCAAGCGTCCTCGGATTCCTGAATCGAGCTTCTGCTCTGGTGAAGGACTACACCAACTTGTTACAAGAAATACTAGAGAATTCTTTACTAAGCTAAATTTGCCAGAAGGATTTCTGAACAAGGCACCCAGCACTTGGACATCCAACTGTGAATATTTAAGGGCCAGAGCTATTGTTGCAGCTCTATCTGTTGTAAATGACCGGGCAGAACGTGCAGTAGCTTTAGTTCAAGAGCTGAATAAGAAATTGACAGTGGGGGAAGAGCAGCTCCAGTTCCTGCTCCAAATTGTTGCAAAACACCGCCAGAGTCACCCAGTTCCATCAAAAACTGTTCTTCTCAAAAAATAACCATCAATGAGGTCGCACCTTAAAATACACCATATTGTATAATCATTGTATATTAAATAAATGTTGTATAAGGAAATAATGCTAATTAAAGTAATTAAAGTATGTAAATAGCACTGGCATTTTGCATTTATCTCTATATAATAAACTAATGGGTTTTTTTTGTAGCAATGCTTCATTGCTGATTGTATATAAAAAAAGAGCCAGGAAGGATTTTGGATAGGAGAAAAAGGATTGGGATAAAGAAGGATTGAGGACCAAAGGATGGATTATAACAACATCAAGGATAGGTTAGAAAAGGATCAATGATAAATAAGAAGGCCTATACTTATAAAAACGAATCAAACTAAAAAAAGAAGGAAGGAATTATGTGTATAATGAGCATAATCATATGTCAGGAGCTATTATGCCATGGTCACCATGTTTATTAGCCGGGGGCGACCCCTAATTATGAGCCAATTTGTGTCAAACTTTCAAGTTTTAGTTTTTATGCTAAATGGAACTATTTTAGGGGGCGCAGATAAAATAATTCAACATTTCACTTTTTGACTACCCAATAAGAGACACCCTAATATATATATATATATATGCACTAGAATCACAAAATAACACGTGACCTTATTAATAAGCAAACAACCACAAGGAAAAGGAAACACAAAGTCCGAGCGCTTTCGTGATATATTCACATTGATAATGTGAATATATCACGAAAGCGCTCGGACTTTGTGTTTCCTTTTCCTTGTGGTTGTTTGCTTATATATATATATATATATATATATATATATATATATATATTCGTACAACAATACTTATTAAATTACACTCATTAGGAAATGAAATAAGGTAAATGAGTAAGAAAGTACAAACAAGGATTTTAACCATGCTACGTTGAATGTGCATACATAATCTGATAAAATTTAGGGATGGAGGGTTAGATGCGGGATAATAACAAATAATTATAATCGATTCCATAACAGATGGGAATATGGGAATATGGGAAATATTCTGATAGACATCTCAAACACTCTAAACCATTGATTTTCTTGTTTGTATTTCGAAAGAATGAAATTAAGGGACATTCATGAGAGGACTTCTCATGGCACAAACATGGATACTTTTCGAACATGGGAAAAGTAGATTACATGTTTGTGACATATTTATATTTATTTAACTTATAAGTGTTAAAAAAAGTTTATAACAGTTTATTTAGTATATGTACTAAAGTTTTTCATTGGACTGATTTTATTATTTACATATAATAAAACTCAAATTTTCAAAAAATAAGTCCTGAAATTATATATATATATATATATATATGATGAATAAAACCACGAAGGAAAGGAAACACAAAATGGTGCTCAAGCGCTTTCGTCTAATGACATCCTCAGTGTTCCTGAGGATGTCATTAGACGAAAGCGCTTGAGCACCATTTTGTGTTTCCTTTCCTTCGTGGTTTTATTCATCATAAATATTTTTCACGTGTTACCTTCGTGAAATAATTTTCATATATATATATATATATATATATATATATACTAGCAGAGACCCACAAAGCATTTGCAATCAAATTAGTTTCTTCATTGCAATATTACTTCTTTAAACACAGTTTTTTTTTCTTCTATGAATTTTTTCTCTAACTGGCTTCGTTTAAAAGTTGCGCATGCGCGCACGCTTGTGCGAACGGAAAATAAATATACTTAGGATCATCCAGAACAGAGAACTTTCCAACGGTGTAAGGATGAGTGCCCTACGTTATGCGGTTTCCCAGAAAAAATGCCGAACAGACATAATACCAGGCAGAAGCCCAGACAGAAGGACAGAAACTGCGTATAATTTTCTATATACTCGTGTGTGTGCGTGTGCAGACATATGTAAAAACTCTCAGCTTTTAAATTAAATGAAAGTAAGGAATGGTATCCCTGATTGATTGTTCAAATTTACTTTGTTTTGCCATCATCCCTGACAAAAGACGGCAGCTATAATTCTTAATTGTTACACACAAAACAAAGAAGTAAACTCATTAACGTAAACAGAAGGCAAACAAATTATGCAGACACATAAAGGAACAAAAGCACTTAATTGTTTTTACATACTGTAAAGTTCTCACAACATCTTTGCAAAGTTTAAATGAAGTAGATTTTTCTACCTCTTATAAATAAGGTTATACTAACGAAGCTCATAAATATTGTGGTAGTAAATTTTTCCAGTAGTTTAGTAGATGTTGTTTTGGGTTTTATTTTTAAAAGAAAGTTTGTGTTTACATCATTTTATTTCATTTATTAACTAATTATACATTAATTAACAGGCATTTAAGCGTTTTCAACGACCGGTAATAATACAGCGTTTTACTACAAAAAAAATGAGTTGTTATCCTTTAAAAAAGTAGTAAAAGTTTTGGGTTTAGACTGAATGCAGATTGAATTTGATGTTGCAAGCTCGTGAGCGGAGATAATCTTTCAATATTTCAGTCCCCCCCCCCTCCCTTTTCATTAGATCTTCCCCTCTTTTCCCACATCACAGTTGCCTTGATGGTTGACATGGTGGCAGTCTCAAAAATAAAAGGAAGAAAACAAGAAAAAAGAGATGAAGACAATAAAGGAGGAGAAGAAGAGAGAAATAATGAAGAGGAATAGAAGTAGAAAAAAGGGGGAAATAGGCACTCATAGGCGGATCCAGAAGGGGGCCAGGGGACTTAATTGAAGCAACGTGGACATAAGCATTCAAACGTTTTACCTAATTTCGTTTAACCAAGCTGTATGGGGCCTCCAAATTAAACCCCGTTGCTTCATTTAAGCTCCCTGGCCCCTCCCTCTGGATCCGCCTATGAATGCCTAGTTCCCCTTCATTATTTCTCTCTTCTCCTTTCTTGTCTTCTTCCTTTTATTTTTGAGACTACACGTCTCTTACCACTACACCACCAGGAGAAAGTCATTTCAATTGTAGCTTCTGAGCGAAATCCGTTTATCTCCAGCTTTTATCAGAAAATGCACTAGTAACCCTTCAGTAAATCATATAAAACCAATCTACGGTTATTGTAATTTTCTAACATATATCAGTATGATACGGTATCAATATGATACATATACAAGGAAAAAGGAAAACTGATTCCGAGGCTTTTCATATACTATTTAGCAATACACGTCATCATTCCCTGATGAGATGTATTGTTGAAACACTAAACGCCTTGGAATTATTTTTCATTTTGCTTGTGGACGTTCATCAGTTATTAATATCACGTGTTTAATTGTGAAATTCATCCCATATATTATTATATATATATATATATATATATATATATATATATATATTTTATTTTTTTAAGTTCGGGAAGAACCGATTCGCCTCTATTTAAAAGGGCATATCTCGGCGGAAAAACAAAGAAAAAGTGAGAGGAAAGACAGAGGAAAAAGAAAGGGTGGAGGGGGACAGTCGAAGTGGAAAAAGACCAAGGGTGACAAGGACTGCAAGGTCGAGCCCCATCATCCTTGGGTGCTAGGGCCGGGAGGGCGCACGTGAAACCTCCTGGAACAAGCACGTACAAACGAGCACAAAGAGCACTCAAGAGCACGAGCTTAGAACCCCCTTGCGGGGATATTATATATATTATATATATATATATATATAGAGAGAGAGAGAGAGAGAGAGAGAGAGAGAGAGACCACGACATAAATATACAATTATTCAATAGCGCTAGACGTCTTGGAAACTATAATTTTCATCTTTTGTAGCCAAAAAAGTAAAAATTAGAACGAAAATTACAATTAAAATTACAGATAAAAAGTTTGCAGTTAAAAATTAAAAGTATTTACAAATACAAAGTTGCCTTTGTGACCAACCTGAGGCCCTCAATACTAAACTATAAATGGAAAGCGGTGCAGAAATATGGTCAGAAGATAAAATTGGTTGGTTATATTGTATATAATTTAGTGGAGGAAGAATGTTTATTAAGTGAAGGGAGTTGGTGTATATAGAGGGATTCCAATATTGTAAGATCGTTAGACTGAGGTGAAGAATGAATATGTTAGAATTTTTAAATTATCTAAAGTAACAGGGTGGGAATATTGTTCAGAATGGATTCTGATAGATGAAAATTTTGGTTTTGGTGCTGGTTTATTTGTTAGGGGCCATTCAAGAACCACGTGGTCCTTAAGGGGGAAGGGGGTTCCTTATTTGACCACCAAGGGCCACATGGAGGAAGGGGTCTTGACGTTTAACCACGTGGCCAATACTAAGCATTAAAATATCCTGTTTATAATATTGTTTATCATATTATATAATATACTGTATATACAGTATATATTTCGTAAACTCCAGAAAATTCCAGAAGACTCAAATCTTTGTAAACACAAATTCGCTGTACCTTTATTTCGGAAAATTCTAGAAGATTCGAATCTTTAACGTTCATGAAACATAAATTCGCCATACTTTTAATTTGATTATTTTTAATTTGCTTCATTTTAATTTGCATTTTAATTTACATAAGATTAAGAATGGGTCGGGGTGACATCAGAAGACCACGTGGTTTTGGAGGGGGGTTTAAGTCATTGGCCACAAATTACCACAAGGGGGAGGGGAGCGGGTTTGAAAACCACCGAAAAGGACCACGTGATTTTTTAATGACTTTTTATATTATATAAGAAACACTAACCTCTTCTCGAGATGTTGGAGAGTTTTGCCTACTTCTCTGGCATTGCAACCAGGGCACTGGAAAAGATAAATAACACTGCCCAACACCAATTTTGCTAATTTAATTCTAATACCTGTTTTTAGGTAACTTTGGTGTGCTGATTTAAAAAATCACCTTAGTTTTTGCCTATCACGTCAGGTTTTCGAGCAATCAAATACGGAGATATCGCATTTTGACAGGGTTATGCCCAATTTTTTTTTTTTCAAAAAATAAGTTTTTACATATTCAGAATCAGCATGGAAAAGTAAACAATTGTGCAGGGAGTGAACTTTAATATACAATGGTAATATTGACACATAAAGTGATTAAAAGTGTTTAAATAAGCAAAAAATGAATCCATGATCATGACGTCACGCTCACACCTGGGGAAATCACAGATACCCAAGATTTTAATATGTTGTACATGACCTTTAGATTTAATGCACAGATTTGCGTATTCCACAGATAAAATTTTAACAGCAAAACAGCTGTTAACAGGTCTCAAAAATCATCAATTTTGATAAGTGCCCTTCATGGATCACCCAAAATAGGTATATTGCATTGCACATTGCACGAAAACCTGATGTGATGGACAAAATCTAAGGCGACTTTTGAAATCAGCACATCAATATTATCCAGAAACAGGTCTTAGAATTAAATCACCAGCAAAACATTCTTTTTTTGTTGGGCAGTGTAATAGAGGATTTGAGATGCTTTTGAAGGGCATCTTTTTGTTTTAAAATCGACTGTATTGAGGATGTATAGATATAAACTGAAAATTACACTATGGAAAGGCCGGGACGAAGACAGATTTCATAAAGATATCATTTTACGAGACTGTATTCCAATGTATGGAATCTTAACATATAATGGTAACTTGGAAATATCTGGAATATGAGATTTCGAGAGACAAAGGTTTGTTAAAACTTCACTGACGAGATTGTCAAATGTAAAATTAGGGAAAGAATTACAATTAAAAAAGCTTCTTAGATACTGAACTTCCTTACGGAACAAAGTCCAATTAGAGGAAATTCTGTAAGTACAGAAAAGTCTGGATCTGATACCTGAAAGTTTGACTTTAAAGGGTAAAGAGCGAACATAATTAGTTTTTAAAAGGGAACTCATTTTCTTTCTGAAAAGTGAAGTGGAGAATGAATTGCAACGTGTGACGGTAACATTTAGGAGTGAAACGCTGTTATTACTTTCTTTTTCCACAATAAGTTTAATGTTCTGATGTCTGTTGTTCAAGTAAGTTAAAAAACAAAATGCAAGACTTCCTTACCTAAAAAATACAAACAGTCATGAACATATCGTTTATATAGAATGGATTTAAAATCGCTTGGACATTCTCTGAACCAAATGTCTTCATAGAAACATAAAAAACTATTCGCAAAGGCGGGACCCAGAGGGAACCCCATCGCCATTCCATCGGTTTGAGAGAACAATTCTTGATTAAAAATAAAGATTGAATCATTAACATCTAAATTTTTAAAAATTAGAAAATTATGATTTGTTAAAACTAAAAACATCATTAAGAGAGTGAAATAACACTTTACCTTTCCGATCAATACTTTCATTTGTAAATTCTTCAAATTCTAAACTTGCTAAGTTCCTTGTTCCGGTACTGTGCCCTTTAACATATAACGAATACACACTAAAAGACTCCTTTGAATCTGTTTCGGTAATTGAGTTTTTGTTTGATACCAATTGTTTTATGACCAGTTTTGATGTAGAGACATTGTTTACTACCATTCACGTAAAAGAAACCTGTGATATTATATGAAGATGAAAATAAAAAAGTTTATTGGCAAACCATAGTCCATATGAAAAATATTAATAATACGAACTGACAATAGAATACAATGACAATTCAAATACTAAAGATAGACATATATACAATTAATGAGAAATATACAGTAATGTCAAAGTTAAGTGGAGCTACAGACAGACGTTTTCATAACATGCATTCTATAACTCATGAATAGCTTGGATAATCGGGTTGGTTGATTTTTTAATTCTTTGCATTAGACTGTATTGAGCACGTCTTGTTACCTCGGGACATTGCTAGAAGCAAACATTTGCGAAGCTGAGCATCTCGGGAGAAATTTATGTTAGGAGTCTAAAAGATTTGTTGTATAACAAATTTAGGGTTCTGCCAGAACCTTTTTTACAATTCACCCAGAGTTGCTGTCCGTATATATTACTGCAGAAAGTACAAAAGAGAGTCTCTTTAGCCTCACTTGTACAGAACCGGAAGTTCCTTATAGTCATATTCGCTTTAGCACAAAGGCTTCGAGATTGTTTTCTTATATCTGAGTCATCACTCAAGGAACTGGTGATAGTTTGACCCAAATACTTAAATTCTTCTTCTTCCTCTATTATATATGTAACAAACTTTTCATTTTTCTACTGATATTTTTGGTCTTAACAGTTTGTGGTTAAGATGGTCCATTCCCTTTTTTGCTGTGACTATATTTTTATATTTTCACAGAAATAGAGAAATATAGTTTTATTTTGGTTTTTTTAACCATTGTGTCACGTAGCCATCCCAGCTCGAGAACTGCTGTCGTAGAATAATAAAATCATTCACTCCGTTATCACGTTTTCATGTTTTTTCTGCGTCAGCTCTATTAATATATATATATATATATATATATATATATATATATATATATATATATATATATATATATATATTATATATATATATTATATATATATTACACCAGTATTCAAATGAAAAAAATCATTTCTGTTGTTTCTTTGAAAATAGGTGGAATAATATAATTTGCGGGTGCTGATTCCAAATCTGGTATCAGTTTTTTGTTATCATATCATTAAATGAAACATTTACGAGTAGAAACAAATTAAAAACTTTCAACTTTACACCAAAAGAACTTTATTTATTTAAATTTGAGTAAAAGAACCGTAATACAATTAAAAGTCACAGAAAGAATCATTTTACTTTTCTTTGGCTATATACTGTACATCATCAAATTTGGGTAAATTTCCTCTTTTTAGATATCTTTTTGAAATTTGGTTCGGAAGCATCTCTCTTCAAATCTTCAAACACCAACAGTAGTCCGCCATTATACTGACATTCCATCTTCCTTGTTATCATTTTTTCATGTTTCTTATGTCTTCATAGAACCTTTCACCTTGCTCTTCACTAGCCGCTCCAAGGTTCTCAGGGAAGTACTCCAAGTGGCTGTGAAGGAAATGCACTTTTACACTCATGTTGCAACCAAGTTTTTCACAGCATTTCAACATGTGGCTAACAATTGTTCTATAGTTTTTGCTTTTATGGTTTCCTAGAAAATTTTCAACAACATTTTTGAATGATATCCAAGCCGCTTTCTCCACATTTGACATTGAATCAAGAAAGTTGTCATTTTTTATTAGTTTCCGTATTTGATGGCCGTCGAACACCCGAGCTTTTATTTTTCTCTTCACTTAGAGAAAAGAATTGGTCAGAAATGTATTTGAAACAGTTGTCATCTTTATCCAAAGCCTTTACAAATTGCTTCATTAGCCCCAGTTTAATGTGTAATGGTGGTAGCAACACTTTTGCAGGCGTCACAAGAGGTTCGTTCATAACATTTTTGCTGCCTGGTGTTAATTCTTTTGGGCCAATCCTTCTTTTTCCAATGATAATCCTTTGCTCTGCTGTCCCACTCACATATGAAGCAAGGTATCTTTGTATATCTAGATTGTTGGCCAAGAAGCATGGATATCACCTTCACATCTCAACAACTGATCCAGTTATGATCACTATATTTTATTTTATCTAGAAGAAATTTCATGTCGTCATAATTTTCTTTCATGTGGACAGAGTGGCCAATGGGGATGGCTGCCAGTTGATTGCAATTATGCAACAAAACAGCCTTTAGACTTGACTTTAAACTGTCAATCAACAATCTCCATTCTTGTTGAATAGTCTGTGCTCATAGTATTCATAAGACCAGGTATGTCACTACAGAATACTAGAGAACCATCCATAGAGAAGAATTGAACAAATTCTTGTTCTCTACTCCTGTACCAGGAATATGAAGTTCCAGCAGCCACCAAATTTCTTCCACTCAGCCTGGATCCCAAGAGTTGGGCAGCATCTTTCGGTAGGTCAAGATCTCGTACAAGATCATTCAGTTCTGCCTAAGTGAATAACTGTGGGTCTTTAGAACTCTTATCATCAATTTCAAAGTTACTGTGATCACTAAGTTCTGTATCAGATTCAGAAACTTCATCAAGTTCTTTGGGGTTTGCAGGAGTGGAAACATCATCACTCTGTGGAATAGGACGGATGGCAGATGGCAACGATGGATACACAATGGATGATTTATTCTTGGCGCTGAATCCCTTGATATTGTACAAACAGAAATAACAGCCTTGGGTATGATATTTAGGCTCAAGCCAAACCATTGGTATACCAAAGGGTAAGGACTTCCTTTTGCCTTAAACCTATTGCCTCAAATTCTCTACACATGATCGGCATACACTATGCGGAGCCAATGACTTATCCTGATCACCAAACTTTACACTGAAATAAGCGAGATGTGATTTTCTTACAAATTCTGTAATATTCTGCCTTTGCTTTACTGTTTGGAAATTACCACATATATAAAACAAATTGGGTAGTTCTTGCAAAAAACGGCACTTAGACATTGTTGGTGAAGTGAATTCGTGAAGCGTAAAGTAAATCTGTGAATTTGAAGTGAATTCTTTAATGCGTGAAGTAAATCCGTGAATCCGTGACTTGTGACTTGCACAATTACAGAATCTGAAACAGGAAAATCAAAAAATAAATAAAAAACAAACAAGTTATTGTTTTAGCAGGCAAAGAAATGAGGCTTTCTACTTCATAGAATGAGGTATATTTCAGCTTATATATATATATATATATATATATATATATATATATATCTATATATATATATATATATATATATATGTATGCATATTGGTCCAAATAATGATTCCCTAATTCTGGAGAACAGTGATGTGATGGATAAAAACAAAAGTAGTTTTCTGTAATTTATAGAGTAGGGACTAAAAAAATACAAAAAGGTTTCAAACAGCACTTTACTTGTATACTGGTGTTATTCATCGACGCATTCATAGTTTAGCTTTTCATACTTCGCTTAAAATATGATGCATCGAGAAGAAAAAATAATATATATATATATATATACATATATATATATACAGGGCCGGATCTAGAAGTTGCGAAGGCCCTAGGCAGATCTAGAAGTTGCGAGGCCCTAGGCAGATCTAGAAATTGCGAGGCCCTAGGCCTATATATATGAAAATATGGACTACTTATCGGTACTATACCAGCAATATTAGAATCCCGCATAGACAGGACTATGCCAGCACTTAAAAATTAAACCAAACCAAAATAATCACGCATGGAATTGTAAAGAAATTATAAATTAAACCATACAAATAAGTAAAATTATAATATGAATCAAGATTTGTATCGAAAAATAAGACAATATTTCTAAGATTTATATAATATTATAAGTAATGACTTTCCATAGTATACAAACGTTTTTCATATGTGATGTATAAGAGATGTTGACATTTCATTTTTTATAATAGTGAGCGATCGACTTATCAGGCTAATATTAATGCTTTAATATTTGGTTCAGATGCTCCTTGAAATATTACAGCAATGCTTTTATACTTCTTCGAGCTAAACTCTTCAATTAATTGAGACTAATCTAATGAATTGTTATAATCGTTTTCTATTGATAACATAGCTAATGATTGCAATCTCGCTTGAGACATGGTGGAACGCAAATATGTTTAATAAGTTTGAGACGCGAGAAACTTCTTTCAGCCGAAGCAACAGTAACTGGGATAGTTAATACTATTCGAAGTGCAACATAAACATAGGATAAATCTCACTTAGTTGCATGGGCGTCCGGAGGGGGGGGGGGGGGAAAGAGCGGGGGCAGTTGCCCTCCCTTGGAAATTTGTGTTTGGTCAATTTCACTGAAACTTACACGATTATAGTTAATCATAGTATCATATAACATATAAAAAATGGACTTGACTGTAGAAAAAAAAATGCACTGCGACCACTACGAGTAAAACCGTCATCTCCCCTTATCATAGCCTGCTTTCGGTGCTAAATTTATGTACTTAGTATTACTAAGTACATAAATTAGCACCGAAAGCAGGCTATGATAAGGGGAGATGACGGTTTTTACTCGTAGTGGTCGCAGTGCATTTTTTTTTCTACTAATAAAGAAACTAATAAGAACTAAGAAATAATAAGTTAGTTTTGCCCCCCTTGCGAAAAATCCTGCGGACGCCCTGCTTAGTTGTTTTTGCACATATAAACAAGAGCATTTCCGAGATCTGTTTTCTCAGGTATAAACCTGCAAAGTACTTTAAGTTCTTCATAGAGTTCTAAATCATTAATATCACTTGAACAGAACGCGCAAAATGGCTTGAGCGAGGCCCCCTTTGGCGCGAGGCCCTAGGCGATCGCCTAGTTCGCCTATAGCTAAATCCGGGCCTGTATATATATATATAATATATATATATATAAACTGATATATATATAACATTTTAGTTAACGTTTACACTTTTAATTTACATTTCTGTTTACAATATTTTAAAACTTTTAAAACATATTTATTCGCTTAACATTTTATACAGTTTATTAATGCACAAATATCAAATATTTTTCCCTTTTTATATATAATATATATAATTGTGAGAGGAGGGCGACAAGTTTGACATTCGTGATATGAGGAATCATCCAACAGAACACTTTGAAAGGTTGTATATATAATTGTCGAAAGAAACTTATGACAAAATCAACTCAGATGTTCAAAGTAAAATAAAATATAATTTATAGTTTCACTTTAATGCTATAAATTTACCTAAAATAAATATGCTGTGAAAACACATATATATTTACTTAGTTCATCGTAACTATAAAATAAATAATAAATATGTATTTCATATTATTTATTTATTATAACTGAATAAACTAGCGAAAATTGGCATCGGGTGATTGGTAATTGAAAGGAATACGGAAACATTTTGCAGTCTTAAGACAGCACACAATAAGACTAATTTTGACGCTTGTGTCAATGTATGTACGCCTTTCTGTAACGTTTTGCATGCAGCCAGAAATCCGCATTCGTTGAGCTCATAGAGCAAAAATTTTTAGCAATTTTCACCCGTATTAGAGAGATACATATGGGTTGAATGTATATTTGTGGCTAGCAATGTTTTAAATAAGGACGCAGGGTAAATTAATGAACACAATAAAAATGTATTAATATTACTGGGATAATTAGTTATAAATTAACGAAAATTAATAAACTTAAAAAATATAATGATCATACTGTATTTTAACATTGGTAATATTTAATATATGTAATAATTGGCGGATGTTTGTAACATAATATGTTTTATTTAACTAAAAGAAGGCATGCTTTGCATTCATAGAAAATACGCCACTAATGTATATACGTGTGTGTGTGTGTGTGTGTGTGTGTGTGTGTGTGTGTGTTCCGTCCATAGGTTGAACAACGTAAAATCCATATTGTACACAACACTGTGTAAATATATGGATGCAAAGATTTTTAACTATTTACAGTAGTGAAATGATCTAGTTTATTTGTTATTGCCGCATTGTTTATTTGTTATTGCCGCATTGAAATTAAACTTTAATGACTAAATATTCTTTAGTTAGAAGAATATAAAAACCTTGTGAAATAATCTTTTAAAATTTATAGAAATTTTACAGAAATTATAAAAAAAATGTATATTAATTTTATATCAATCTTAGTAAATCTTAGGAGTGATGAATACCTTCAAGGCCTCCATAAAAATGCAATTAAAACTGATATTTAGTAGTGAAATATAAGCTATTTTACTCTTTAAGAATGTTGTAAACTGTCTTCGAAGTTCGCAAGAGACGAATTTACTTTACGAAAATACTGGTAATTTTGTAATCAAAATGTTGATTAAACAATTTTAAAAATCCTTTCCATGGCTAAGAAAGTTTCCCCACCCATTCTAAAAGTTATCAGTTAGTTATTGACTCACTGGAACTTTCAAAATTCAAGGAACTGATTCGTTATACACAAATTAGTCCCTCCTTGTAGGTTGTCACTTTTACTGCAACATTTGTAGAAGTATGCAAGACGTTAATAGCTTCTTTTCGAGGAATCCTGGGAAAATAACGTTCCTCCGTTATATATAATAAGTAGGAAGGACAGAGTGATAGGCACGGTGGATTAGGATTTTGATGCTATTAATTTTATATAGTGAAGGGATGTGGCTCGGGTAACTGTACCTAGGCCTGTGTATGTTGGTTTTCGAATAGGAAGGTGCTGAATTTATTATTTTATTTGTTATATCTAGAAAGAGTAGAGTGTTGTTGGATTCGTCTTCTCTGGTGAACCTAATGTTTTGGTGTGGGAATTGAGATAATTAAGTAAAAGGGGACATTGCTTGTATTGTGAAAGAGAAGAAAGATAGCAAAAATATTCGACATCCTTCCCTGGAGCACAGAATAAAAAATGTTGTTCTAGAGCTGTAGATGTAATAATATATATAAATATAATAATAAGTATAAAAACGCTGGAGACATTTCGAGGGGTTTGAACCCCTTACCCTCCTTCTTAACTACGCCCCTGAATAATCCCTATATGCATGAGTCAAAGATGCATTGAAGTGTATTTTGAAATTCCTATTTATCACGAACAAATCTGAGAAACTGGTAAAAATAATGCAAATTGTTAACGACTCTCATTTTCTTTTGTTGAATAACAAAGGAGAATCAGTGTCGCAGTGCCATTTGTAAAGAAAATAAGGAGAAAAGATATTCTTTCTCAGTGCCACGCTTCTTTAGTAGCTTCCTACAACACGGGATATACACAAGGAATATTTTATGAGTTATCCATCAGAGAAAATGCTTAATAAAATAATAAAAGATAATATTCTTCTTTAGTCGCTTCCGATGATACGGGATGTACGCAAGGAATATTTTATGACTTATCCATCAGAGAGAATGCGTGATAAAACAGTAAAAAATAATATTTATTATAGTTTTCAGTTTCTGATACATTTGCTGGACTAACATTTCACCAATCCTATAGTGATAATTCTCGAAACTGCACTGTAAATTTACCACACTGGACAGCTCATTTAAATAGCACTGTGTTGATGGGGAGAAACTGACGGCGTATATTATCTAGAACTTCACTGATATATAATATATTAATATATATGTGTGTGTGTGTGTGTGTGTGTGTGTGTGTGTGATGAATAAAACCACGAAGGAAAGGAAACAGAGAATGGTGTTCAAGCGCTTTCGTCTAATGACATCTTCAGGTTTCGTCTAATGACATCCTCAGGATGTCGTCATTAGACGAAAGCGCTTAAGCACCATTCTATGTTTCCTTTCCTTCGTGGTTTTATTCATCATAAATATTTTTCACGTGTTACTTTTGTGAAAAATTTGGTGTGTGTGTGTGTGTGTGTGTGTGTGTGTGTGTGATCAAAGTGTTTCTAAATATACTATTTAGTAATACTGTACTAACATACTATTTAAATAAAACTATAATTTTTTATAAAGTCTTATATACTAAAGGGAACTTACAGAATAGGACATACTGTAGTATTCTTTAAACATTACATTTCACTACATAAAATTGGAAAAGGGCTTCATTGTAAAAGAAAATAATAGCAATTATCATTATCATTTTTCTTTCTTTGTTGGTCATTTGGGACGAGAACGTCATTAATTACATCTATTTTTATATTTAAGACTAAAGCACATTCAGTAACTTTGGAATTTGTTAAGTTCTAATTACTTTATGAAAACTGGGTGAGAAGCGATTCAGTTTAATTAATTTGGTAGATGTTGCTTTATTCCATCCGTAAATAAGTGTAATAGTTTTTACGACACTGAAGAATGTGATTTGCCTTTAAAGTATGTTCTCTTTCCATATACGTATATTGGTCAATGTTGGTGACGTATTTGATTGTTCAAGATAGTTTCGATTATTATTATCGAGCCAAATTGTTTTGTAACTCTTGACTCTCTACCGCCCAATGGGTCGAATACGTAACATTTCAAATATACGCATTTAGACTCAACTCTACAAAAACGTTCTGTGTTAAAGGGTTAACATTAAGGAGTACATTTATACTTCACGTGTGTCCTTAACTTTTAATATACGCAACTGCTTAAAGATTTCTGATTTCTGGAATATTATCATAGCAATATCGTGACACTCGTTTCGAAATAGATATAAACTAACATATCTCAAATTACTTTTTCAAAATAAGAATCAGGAATGACGTCATTGTGTCGCCAAATTTACTATTTATTGGAGAGTTGGTAGTATGGAGCAGTGTTGGAAAGTTTTGCTGCTCTTTTGACTGTACTCGGAAACACCACATTTGAGGCCTCATTGTCGAGTCTTTTCATATATATGTATGTCTATGCGTATAACTTTGAATGGCGATATATAAAATCAAAGTGTTTCATTCCGTCAATGAAATTCGCGTAAACGAACGCTATATAACTAAATTCATCATTGATTTGTTAAAACCTTTTATTTGATTAAATTCTCTATAATACTTTATAAATTCATATCTCAAATGTGCCACAGATGTATATAGGGGAAAACTGCTGAAATTGCAAAGATCGACCTCGGGGTGGAAAAATACTAATTGCTGTCAGGGGTTCAAATTCAAATTCAAAACCTTATTCAGAAAATACAAGTGATAGACTTTTACAATTTTTAAATATTTGTTATGACATTAATATATTCACAGTACTCTCATCTGAATAGGCCCTTGGAAGCATGGAGGATTTTTAGGCAAAATAATGGCATTTAGCTTATTTATTACATAAACTTAATGAAAGTGGTAAGTAATAGAAATAGTGACAACAAAAAAAATAATAATAATAATAAATACAATAGAAAGTTAACAAAATGTTAACTAATTTTAAATTAAATGATTTATTATATGTTGAATAGAAAATAAATGCTGCTTAATAAAAAAATATTGAAAAAGAATAGATTACGCAATTAAGGTGATTAATGAAATTAGCATATTTTAAATAGTTGATTACAAAATTGATTACTATGGTAAAAAATGGCAGTATTGAACTTATACATCAGTGGGAGCTAATGAAGTGCTTTTTTAGTGATTGAGAAATACATTTAGTGATAAAGCCTTCCTGGTATGTATGGGAAATTGGGAATTGCATTCCATGCCTCTGCTCCTTGAAAGAGAGAGTGCATTTCCTACAGTTTCTATTGTATAGTTAGGTTGTGATATAACATCACTGGGAAGTCTGGTGTTATAACGATGGTGCATTGATGGGTGGGGATGATTGCTCTCTGAATGGGTGATGTGCCGGTATGTCGATTTTGTTGATAACTTTGAACATACTGATGACAACAATGAATTTGTACGAGTCATTTAGTTTTAAAATATTTAGTCTTTAAACATTGGGAAGTGTGACTTTGTCTGTTGTCATTATTCGAGAGAGTTCAAACATTTTTATAAATTACTTCCAAAGGATGTTTTATATATTTCTTGACCTACCCCATGTCGTAATGCAATATAATAAATGTGGAGGATGAAGGCATAATATAGGGTAAGGAGTAGTGATGTACCGATTCCAAAATTTAGCCGATGCCGATGCCGATTCTTTGCCTATATTTAAAAAAAATAAATTCCTTCATAAATTTTACTAATCTAATGTGAAACTTTCAATTTTCATAGTTTTACATTTCAAATTGTTAAAATGCTTTTCCTTAGCTCACTCCACAATATACAACACCAGAATTTGTTACTGATATACCGTAGCTAAAATGATGTGAAAAAGTTTTATTATTCAGTAATATTAATAAGTAATTTAATTTTAGTTTCATAAATTGAATATCAATATTTAAAGTAATTGGTTTTCCTTATGTTGAAGGTATTTTCTTTCTTCAACAATGTCAACAACAACAAAATTTTTCATTAACATTTCAAGTCCCTGGTGGCCAATTTGAATAAGAAAAATGGATATACTGTATAATTTGGGTTTAATAAAATTATTAAAATACTTAAAATAAATTCAAAATAAGATGGTTTAATATATAAATTATAAAGTACAACTTAATATAGAATTATTATTAATATAGAGTAGGGGATTACGTTAGTTTATAATATTTAGAGATTACCTAGTTAGAGAAAATGTAAATTTATGGGCAACTTAAATGATTAAGCTTTCTCTTTTTCTTGACTGTAAAAGATTTTTATATAATTATACTTTGAAATGAGTATAAATTATCATTTTTTGTTTTTTCCATTTTCTGTAAATATAGATTTTTTTTTGTAACGGAAAATTTTTAAATTTCAAAGAATCGGTGAGAGAACTGGCTAAATTTGGCCGATGCCAATGCCTCCAAAATGGCCGATTCTGCCGGTGTCATTGCCGATTAATTGGTACACCCAGGTCTTGAATTGAGGGGGGTCGGGATGGCATCCCCCTTGTTAACTCAAAATCAAATTATCATCCCCCTTGCTGTCTAGATAAGGGGATGGTACCCCCCTTTGTTAACTCAGAATCAAATAACCACCTTCTTATTAACTACATAAAATAGCTTTAACATCAACATATACTATATATAAATAATATATATATATATATATATATATATATAATGTAAATATAATGTAAATCCTCGTTAATCCGACTTAATACAGCAGTCGGAGTCAGAATAGCCAAATAGTTTCAAGTTACTGATATTTTTATTCTAAACTATCTAATATTACTATAATAATAAAAAATATTAATATATTTAAAATGTATAAAATAAGTACTTATAAAACAAGAATTGAGGGGGTGAGAGGGATGGCATCCCTTTGTTAACTACCCTACCCACGCTCACTACCATCTCCCTTGTTAAAATTTTACAATTCGACCATTGGGTAGTGGGTACACCATTAGTAAGGAGTGCATTTTGAGGAAGGGTCTTTTTTAGTTTAAATAATATGAAGAGAAATCTTGATATTTTGGATTTAATATGTTGCACATGACTTTTGAAGTTTAGTTTTTTATCTAAATTAATTCCAAGTACTTTAACCTCACTAACCCTTGCAAGAGTAGTACCCAATTTTTATTTGACACTTTGTATTAATATGTTTTGTGGTAATGATAATACAAGATGACTTTGTTAGGTTCAATAAAAGTTTATTAGCACACATCCATTTATACACATTTTCTAATTGCCTGTTCGTTTCATTAATCAGAAAGTCTGCGTTATGATGGGAAGAAGTAAGTCTGGTATGCATCTGCGTATTGCACGCAATTTCATGTGGTAGAAAATCGATGATGTGAATTAGAAATAGTAATGACCCAAGAAGATCATTGTAGGACTCCACTAGTTAGCACCGCCTAGTCGGAAAAATTGTCTCTTACTATGATTTACTGCTGGCGATTTGACAGATATGATTTAAACCAATCGAGGCTATTTCCTCTTATTCCATATATGTGAAGTTTATTTAATAAGATTTCATGCGAAAGTGTATCAAATGCTTTTGACAAGTCGAGGAAGGTCAAGGCAGTGGGTTCGTCTTACAATGACGTGTTGCTGTGCAAATTGTATTTGAGTACAAAAAATCTGCATTTTGTCTTTGTGTGTCGTAATTTGGCCTTGTAAAATCGAAGAAAAGTTCTATGCATGACCATTAACCTCAACGCAGAACTAATCCTTCTTAGCGAATCTAAAGCGGAATTTCGTGGAGGAAGAAGAGAAGGAAGTCTGTCTTCGTTTGAATTTGCAGGACAGTAAAGAATTGTTACAGCAAAGTTTAACAATACAAATTTGTATTGTCAGGGCGATAAAGTGACGTACTGAGTTACTTTATAAAGGAAACTGTGACGTAAATCATAAACCTTCGCATTTGACGCTCTTGCATTTGTCATTTCATCCTTTTCAACATTCGTTTGTCCTGCACTTGCTTCGTTTACATGCCAGTCAGGACTGTTTGAAAAAGAGGATCCTGATTCCCCGTGGTTCGTCTTTAGTCAAAGAGAGCATTCGAATTTTCGTCCTTATTGATAATTGTAAAGCACGAAGTCTGAAGTACTCAAACCCACCCAATTTCTGTATGCGCAGCACGATGCTGTCATATCACGTCGTCACCATCGAGTGCAACGTATCATCGCATCGACAACGACTCTCATCAAGTCGTCGGCCTATTTAACCATCATGGAAGAAACCAGACCATCCCCGAAGGATTCTAACCTTCCGGAAAGTTAAGTACGTCAATGAGTGTATCCCAGCTTAGCTTCGTCCTGAAATCTGGCCCGATAATTAACACGAGGGACCCGTAATTATAGCAGTCAAAGAGGATCAGTTTAAGGTCCTGATCACCAAACTTCCAAACCTATGAGATGTAGGCTTCTGACGAGTCAGGACGAAGAGTGTTTGAAAACTTAAGGAAGGATTACCGAAGAATTCTTTCGAAAGACTGTTATTTCATAATCGATGTATATTTCATTATTGGAGTTTCTTCTTCAGAAAGGTAATATATTGGGGGCTTTACTCCGTATAAATATACAGGGTGGGCCGAAAGTCTGGATCCATAGGAAAATATTTATTTTAATACATAAATTACAACAAATGGTAGATACTTAAAATGAATATCAACTTTAACTCGTAAATGCGTATCCGTGATATTGTACAGTGGTTCGTACTCCAGTATAAACAACAAATAAGAAATGCTCAAATTGGCGGCCTCTGACATCGAGACACTTAGGGATGGAATTTATGATTTTTAATAATTCTTCGAATTGACGTTCTCGAGATGCGCGTTTCATTTGATAATCTTCTTGTTGACTTTACTGGACTATTCGTTAAAGTTTCACATACCATTGCAGAGGTATTTTCATCAGTTGCAGTTTTTGGACGACCAGAACGCCGTCGATCATGTACTGTACACTTCCCGTTTCTTTGAAACGTTTAAACAACTTGCCAACAGTCGCATGTGTTACTGGATGCTTATCAGGATGATTTCTATTGAATTCGGTAGCAACTTCTCTGTGTGTAGCGCCTTGTCTTGCGTACATGAGCACAAGTTCTACCCGGTCTTCTGTTGTTAGATTCGAAGCCATTTCTGGGCTGAAATAAAAAAAGTATTTGAGTATTTATACTGGAGTACGAACTACTTACTGTACAGTATCACGGATACGCATTTACGAGTTAAAGTTGATATTCATTTAAGTATTTACCATTTGTTGTAATTTATGTATTAAAATAAATATTTTCCTATGGATCCAGACTTTCGGCCCACCCTGTATATATATATATACATATACCTATACATTGTTAATCTTTCATTATTTAATAACTAATAAATATTGTAAATTAAAACCGTTCTTTACCATTTAATATTTAAAGCAACAACTTTTCCTAATTTCGTAAAAATTAGGAAAAGATGATACCGCTACCAATAGACTTTAGCCTAGTACCCCAGATTACCCCAGATTCGCAGTGGTTTGAGCAGGATGGAGCACCCCACACTTTCCGGGCGACTAATCCCCCTTCATGAACCAGTGGAATGGCCTCCATACTCACTTGACATCACACCCCAAACTTTTTTTGTGGGGTTTCATAAAAGACAGGATCTCAGCTGAACGATTTTCAAAAATTTTGTCAAACATTTGTAAAAGGGTGAATATTGTGTTAGAAAAAAGTGGCGATTACGTTGAACATGTTTAATTAAGGTTGATAAACTTCTATGTTTTAAGTAGTTATTACATTTTTTGTATCTAGATTCTTTCTTTATAGCTTAAAACATTTATTTAGAAATTGGGACATTTTTAGAGGACACCTTGTGTATATATATTTTAACTGCAAACAACACACAGTATAATTAATGTAAAGAACGATGCTTGTGTAGAAGAGCGTCTGCACAAGATGAGGAGAGAGAACGAGCAAATGAAAAATGAGGCACCTCCCAGGAATCGAACCCGGGATCATCCAACTGCCGGTTGGATATGCTAACCACTGCACCAAGGTCCCGATCAGTCAAGAGAATTACGAGTTGTGACTGATCGGGGACATTGGTGCAGTGGTTAGCATATCCGACCGGCAATTGGATGGTCCGGAGTTCGATTCATGGAGGTGCCTCTTTTTTTCATTTGCTCGTTCTCTCTCCTCATCTTGTGCGGACGCTCTTCTACACAAGCGTCGTTCTTATATATATATATATATATATATATATATATATATATATATAAAATGTGTATATATATATGTGTGTGTGTGTGTGTGTGGTGTGTGTGTGTATACGCCTCGGTGGTGTAGTGGTTAGCGTCGCTGACTACGAATCCATCGGCCCCGGGATCGAGACCGGGTGACGGCAGCCGGCGCGCAGCAAACCCAGCTGTTCATCCTTCCACACAATAAAGAAAGTGGTTGGTAGATAAATGGGTACCCTTTGGGTGCCCTAGACGCTCGCTAGGCTGCTGGTGGGGCGTGGTTGGGATTCCACGTTAACCTGTAGGTCTAATGTGGAGTGAAAAGCTTGACCTTCGTCAGAATAAACAATTCGGGCGGAAGCAAACCAAAGGTGTGTGTGTGTGTGTGTGTGTGTGTGTGTGTGTATATATATATATATATACACACACAGTATACTGTATAGGGTTTCAAACAGAACCGCAACCCATTGGAGAATCCATGTATATTAGTAAGTTACAAAAATTGTTGAACGCGTTGGCCATTATGATTTTCACAAGTAGAAATGACGAATCCTGTTATGGAACACTTGTTTTAATGTCGCTGTTGATATGCCGTCTACTATCTGCGCCGTATTTCCGTACAAATTTATCGGTGGTGTCTCCATAACTTGCTTTTTAATATAAGTTTCACCAATGAATATCTTTTGTTGAACTGTGAATACCATTCTTGTACTTAGTGATCACTGAAACAGAAAGAAAAGGGTTACGTTACAATCATATATGATTTTGCAATGAGTTGCGTTTCTTTTTGAATACCCTGTGTGTGTGTGTGTATATATATATATTATTATATATATATATATATATATAATATATATATATATATATATATATATATTGCAATGAGTTGCGTTTCTTTTTGAATACCCTATGTGTATATATACACAGTATATCCACTCAAATAAATTTTAAACGGGTTAAAGGATTTTATCGAAACAAAAGTAGATATGTACCTTAGAGTTTATTCTTCAAAACGATACATTTACTTTTCTATAAAATCACCCTCTACCTCGATATATTTACGCCAACGCTAAAGGAGTTTTTGAAATCCATCCCGGTAAAACTCCGAGTTTGACTACGAAACCAAAATTTCACAGCGCCCTTAACTTCTTCGTCAGACTCGTAGCGATTTCCACGGAGATGTTCTTTAAGTTTAGGAAAGAGGTGAAAATCGCATGGTGCTAAATCGGAACTATATGGTGGATGCGGCAAGAGGGTGAATTGCAGATCCTCAATTGCTTCTCGCGTTTGAACACTGGTGTGAGGCCGTGCGTTGTCATGGTGAACAATGACTGCGTTTTTGTGGGTGCGAACCCTCCTGATCCGTTTTTTCAACTTCTTCAGAGTTTCAATATAACGTGCGGAGTTGATCGCTTTCCCTCTTTCCGTATAGTCTTCGAGAACAACACCATTGATATCCCAAACAACAGTCATTATCACTTTTCCAGCCGATTTTTTAACTTTGAATTCTTTTGGTTGCGGTGAATTTTTGTGCCGATATTCCATGGATTGCCGTTTATTTTCAGGGTCATAATGGTGGACCCACGTCTCATCTCCTGTCACAATGCAGTGCACAGTGGTGTAGTGTTGTGGGAACGCGTGGGAACGACGTTCCCTTACTTTTTTTGGTAGACGGAACGGCGTTCCCTCACTATTTCAAATAAATCCGAACTTACAAATCTCTAACGTCATGAAATTTTAATTCCCACCCCTAGAATAAATATAAGAAAGAATCATTAACTGTTTCATTTCTTTTAGCTTCGACTGAGGCAATGCTAGCCTATAAAGATCTGGTGAAACAGTCACCACGGCGTACCAGTTGTTAACTTTTTTTAGTTAATCATTCCAGTTGTTAGCTATTTTTATTGATCGTGTTGGATGTCGTATATCTAATGACACTGGAAATACTGCATCTTCAACCTTGGAATATATCCTAATATCCAGTGCATATGACCTCAAATATCCCTGAAATTGGTCAGATTTCAAAAGATTTCCGGGGGGCTTACAGTGCCCCCGGACCCCCAGCTGTATGGGCTCGCCGCGCTCGCCATTGTCCCCCCCGCATCTGAGTAACACTTTCAAAATGCGTTCCCTCACTTCTTTATTTTGCACTACACCACTGGCTGTGCACCTTCATTTTCGAAGCGCTGCAGATTTTCTTGGCAAATGCGTAGTCTCTCAGTTTCATCTCGGCAGTGAGCATGCGAGGCACCCATCTGGCGCAGACCTTTCGGTAACTGAGAATACTGATAATGTGTCCCACTCGCTCTTTGGAGATATCGAGCATTGCAGCAATTTAATTTTGTTTAATGCGACGATTTCCACGAATCAGTTCGTCAACGTAGTTCCGATAAGACTCGTCGGTGGTCGTTACAGGACTTCCACTTCGCGGTTTGTCTCGCAAATCTTCTTGCCCTGCTTCTCTTTCTTTACACTGCCTCGCCCAACGTCGAACGGTACTCACATCAACACACTGTTTGCCGTACACAGCTTGCATTCGCCGATGAATGCCTATGGGAGCAACACTTTCCGCAGTCAAAAATTCAATTACGGTACGTTGCCTATAACTGAACGTCTTTACTCCTTTCCATTGTAATCAATACTGAACCAACGTGTGGAATGAGTGTAGGCTATATTAGGCTATAACACAAAACATGTTTTGTCTGGTTACCTCTACACAATCTGGAAAGGGGTGAGGATATCAAGTTACAACACAAAACCGGTTTTATCTGGCTACCTCCACACAATCCAGAATTATTGAAGTGGAGGTATTACTTTTCAGCCCACCCTCATATATATATATATATATATATATATATATATATGATGAATAAAACCACGAAGGAAAGGAAACACAAAAAGGTGCTCAAGCGCTTTCGTCTAATGACATCCTCAGGAACACTGAAGTACATAAAAGGTTACGGCCTATATATAGGTTACAGAAAGAAAAAAAAAATTAATAAAACATACACACAAACATATATATATATATACATACATATCTACACACACACATATATATATATATATATATATATATATATATATATGCAATAAACGGAGAAGTAAAAATAAAAATTTAAAATTAAAGATTAGAGGATTAACCAAGAGGCATACAGATTTGTAAGGAAAAATATCGATTTTTAGCACAAGATCAAATTAATTAAAAATACAAATTTATACTGGAAATCTACCCGGGTTTTAACACTTTGCCTTTTAGAGTCAAGTTTCGATATATATAAAAAATAAAATGAAGATTAAAAGTTAATAAAGTAGCGTACAAGTTTACCAAAGATTTAGCGTCCTACCCTTTTTATCTAAATTTGTTTTGAAGGAATTCAAAACAACAGGATCGAGTTGAAAAAGACCTTTGCTTATGTTGAAGTTATTTGAAAGTTGGATAATGGCAGACTCAAGAATATTTATATTGACAATGTTACTAGAATGAAATAAAACTGAAGCATTATTCCAATCAATACAGTGGGATAACTCTGACAAATGGACAAAAAGAGCACTGGACAACTGTCCTGTTCTAACGGAATATTGATGCTGTTTTATACGTGTGTGCAAATCCTTTCCCGTCTGACCTATGTAAAAGGAATCACATTGTTTACACCCAATTTTATAGATAATGCCTGAATTATTGGTAGGGCTATTTTTTACTATGATATTTTTCACAATATTGTTATATGAAAATACTACATTAATATCCAAAAGTTTAAGTACATTAGCAATGCCTAAAAAGCCCGGGAAAAATGGAAGTACTAAAAATTTTTTGACAAAGTACGAGTGTTATTATTGACACGATAGAAAGTTCGTTTTGCCTTGTTGAGACAAGATTCCATAAACGCAGATGGGTAACACAGATCACTTCCAATACCGTTGATTTTTTCCAATTTGGCATCGATGTATTCCGGACTGGCGATCCTAAGGGCGCGGAGAAACATTGATGAAAAAATGACCTTCTTAGTGGGGTGTCATGTCCCGAGTAAAAGTGTACGTAGGACAAATTGTTTGTTGTTTTCCGATAGATACTAAACTTAAAACCTGGGCTTTCCCTATGTACCCGCACATCCAAAAATGGGATTGAATTGTCTTGTTCCACTTCTAAAGTAAACTTAATGGAGGGGACTTGATCATTTAACTGAAGGAGGAAGTTATCCAGGTCACGATTCATGGGCCAGATACACAAAATATCGTCAACGTACCGCAACCAAGGGATGCCAACCCCAGGATTCTCGGAATGTAAGTAATTTCGAAAAACTCCATATAAATATTGGAGAGGAGGGGCGATAAGGGGTTGCCCATACCTTCACACATTGTTTTGGAACTTATTAAGCTTTGCATCAAAGACTGTAAATTCACTTTCAATAACGAGTATTATCAACAAGTGTTTGGGATGGCCATGGGCAACCCCTTATCGCCCCTCCTCTCCAATATTTATATGGAGTTTTTCGAAATTACTTACATTCCGAGAATCCTGGGGGTTGGCATCCCTTGGTTGCGGTACGTTGACGATTTTTGTGTATCTGGCCCATGAATCGTGACCTGGATAACTTCCTCCTTCAGTTAAATGATCAAGTCCCCTCCATTAAGTTTACTTTAGAAGTGGAACAAGACAATTCTATCCCATTTTTGGATGTGCGGGTACATAGGGAAAGCCCAGGTTTTAAGTTTAATATCTATCTGAAAACAACAAACAATTTGTCCTACGTACACTTTTACTCGGGACATGACACCCCCACTAAGAAGGCCATTTTTTCATCAATGTTTCTCCGCGCCCTTAGGATCGCCAGTCCGGAATACATCGATGCCAAATTGGAAAAAATCAACGGTATTGGAAGTGATCTGTGTTACCCATCTGCGTTTATGGAATCTTGTCTCAACAAGGCAAAACGAACTTTCTATCGTGTCAATAATAACACTCGTACTTTGTCAAAAAATATTTTAGTACTTCCATTTTTCCCGGGCTTTTTAGGCATTGCTAATGTACTTAAAACTTTGGATATTAATGTAGTATTTTCATATAACAATATTGTGAAAAATATCATAGTAAAAAATAGCCCTACCAATAATTCAGGCATTATCTATAAAATTGGGTGTAAACAATGTGATTCCTTTTACATAGGTCAGACGGGAAACGATTTGCACACACGTATAAAACAGCATCAATATTCCGTTAGAACAGGACAGTTGTCCAGTGCTCTTTTTGTCCATTTGTCAGAGTTATCCCACTGTATTGATTGGAATAATGCTTCAGTTTTATTTCATTCTCGTAACATTGTCAGTAGAAATATTCTTGAGTCTGCCATTATCCAACTTTCAAATAACTTCAACATAAGCAAAGGTCTTTTTCAACTCGATCCTGTTGTTTTGAATTCCTTCAAAACAAATTTAGATAAAAAGGGTAGGACGTTAAATCTTTGGTAAACTTGTACGCTACTTTATTAACTTTAATCTTCATTTTATTTTTTTATATATATCGAAACTTGACTCTAAAAGGCAGTGTTAAAACCCGGGTAGATTTCCAGTATAAATTTGTATTTTTAATTAATTTGATCTTGTGCTAAAAATCGATATTTTTCCTTACAAATCTGTATGCCTCTTGGTTAATCCTCTAATCTTTAATTTTTAATTTTTATTTTTACTTCTCCGTTTATTGCATATATATATATATATATATATATATATATATATATATATATATATATATATATATATATATATATATAATATATATAATATATATATATATATATATATATTATATATATATATATATATATATATATATATATATATATATGCAATAAACGGAGAAGTAAAAATAAAAATTAAAAATTAAAGATTAGAGGATTAACCAAGAGGCATACAGATTTGTAAGGAAAAATATCGATTTTTAGCACAAGATCAAATTAATTAAAAATACAAATTTATACTGGAAATCTACCCGGGTTTTAACACTGCCTTTTAGAGTCAAGTTTCGATATATATAAAAAATAAAATGAAGATTAAAAGTTAATAAAGTAGCGTACAAGTTTACCAAAGATTTAACGTCCTACCCTTTTTATCTAAATTTGTTTGAAGGAATTCAAAACAACAGGATCGAGTTGAAAAAGACCTTTGCTTATGTTGAAGTTATTTGAAAGTTGGATAATGGCAGACTCAAGAATATTTCTACTGACAATGTTACGAGAATGAAATAAAACTGAAGCATTATTCCAATCAATACAGTGGGATAACTCTGACAAATGGACAAAAAGAGCACTGGACAACTGTCCTGTTCTAACGGAATATTGATGCTGTTTTATACGTGTGTGCAAATCGTTTCCCGTCTGACCTATGTAAAAGGAATCACATTGTTTACACCCAATTTTATAGATAATGCCTGAATTATTGGTAGGGCTATTTTTTACTGATATTTTTCACAATATTGTTATATGAAAATACTACATTAATATCCAAAAGTTTAAGTACATTAGCAATGCCTAAAAAGCCGGGAAAAATGGAAGTACTAAAATATTTTTTGACAAAGTACGAGTGTTATTATTGACACGATAGAAAGTTCGTTTTGCCTTGTTGAGACAAGATTCCATAAACGCAGATGGGTAACACAGATCACTTCAATACCGTTGATTTTTTCCAATTTGGCATCGATGTATTCCGGACTGGCGATCCTAAGGGCGCGGAGAAACATTGATGAAAAAATGGCCTTCTTAGTGGGGGTGTCATGTCCCGAGTAAAAGTGTACGTAGGACAAATTGTTTGTTGTTTTCAGATAGATATTAAACTTAAAACCTGGGCTTTCCCTATGTACCCGCACATCCAAAAATGGGATAGAATTGTCTTGTTCCACTTCTAAAGTAAACTTAATGGAGGGGACTTGATCATTTAACTGAAGGAGGAAGTTATCCAGGTCACGATTCATGGGCCAGATACACAAAATATCGTCAACGTACCGCAACCAAGGGATGCCAACCCCCAGGATTCTCGGAATGTAAGTAATTTCGAAAAACTCCATATAAATATTGGAGAGGAGGGCGATAAGGGGTTGCCCATGGCCATCCCAAACACTTGTTGATAATACTCGTTATTGAAAGTGAATTTACAGTCTTTGATGCAAAGCTTAATAAGTTCCAAAACAATGTGTGAAGGTATGGGCAACCCCTTATCGCCCCTCCTCTCCAATATTTATATGGAGTTTTTCGAAATTACTTACATTCGAGAATCCTGGGGGTTGGCATCCCTTGGTTGCGGTACGTTGACGATATTTTGTGTATCTGGCCCATGAATCGTGACCTGGATAACTTCCTCCTTCAGTTAAATGATCAAGTCCCCTCCATTAAGTTTACTTTAGAAGTGGAACAAGACAATTCAATCCCATTTTTGGATGTGCGGGTACATAGGGAAAGCCCAGGTTTTAAGTTTAGTATCTATCGGAAAACAACAAACAATTTGTCCTACGTACACTTTTACTCGGGACATGACACCCCACTAAGAAGGTCATTTTTTCATCAATGTTTCTCCGCGCCCTTAGGATCGCCAGTCCGGAATACATCGATGCCAAATTGGAAAAAATCAACGGTATTGGAAGTGATCTGTGTTACCCATCTGCGTTATGGAATCTTGTCTCAACAAGGCAAAACGAACTTTCTATCGTGTCAATAATAACACTCGTACTTTGTCAAAAAATATTTTAGTACTTCCATTTTTCCCGGGCTTTTTAGGCATTGCTAATGTACTTAAACTTTTGGATATTAATGTAGTATTTTCATATAACAATATTGTGAAAAATATCATAGTAAAAAATAGCCCTACCAATAATTCAGGCATTATCTATAAAATTGGGTGTAAACAATGTGATTCCTTTTACATAGGTCAGACGGGAAAGGATTTGCACACACGTATAAAACAGCATCAATATTCCGTTAGAACAGGACAGTTGTCCAGTGCTCTTTTTGTCCATTTGTCAGAGTTATCCCACTGTATTGATTGGAATAATGCTTCAGTTTTATTTCATTCTAGTAACATTGTCAATATAAATATTCTTGAGTCTGCCATTATCCAACTTTCAAATAACTTCAACATAAGCAAAGGTCTTTTTCAACTCGATCCTGTTGTTTTGAATTCCTTCAAACAAATTTAGATAAAAAGGGTAGGACGCTAAATCTTTGGTAAACTTGTACGCTACTTTATTAACTTTTAATCTTCATTTTATTTTTTTTATATATATCGAAACTTGACTCTAAAAGGCAAAGTGTTAAAACCCGGGTAGATTTCCAGTATAAATTTGTATTTTTAATTAATTTGATCTTGTGCTAAAAATCGATATTTTTCCTTACAAATCTGTATGCCTCTTGGTTAATCCTCTAATCTTTAATTTTTAATTTTTATTTTTACTTCTCCGTTTATTGCATATATATATATATATATATTATATATATATATGTGTGTGTGTAGATATGTATGTATATATATATATATGTTTGTGTGTATGTTATTTATTAATTTTTTTTTTCTTTCTGTAACCTATATATAGGCCGTAACCTTTTATGTACTTCAGTGTTCCTGAGGATGTCATTAGACGAAAGCGCTTGAGCACCTTTTTGTGTTTCCTTTCCTTCGTGGTTTTATTCATCATATATATATATATATATATATATATATATATATGAGGGTGGGCTGAAAAGTAATACCTCCACTTCAATAATTCTGGATTGTGTGGAGGTAGCCAGATAAAACCGGTTTTGTGTTGTAACTTGATATCCTCACCCCTTTCCAGATTGTGTAGAGGTAACCAGACAAAACATGTTTTGTGTTATAGCCTAATATAGCCTACACTCATTCCACACGTTGGTTCAGTATTGATTACAATGGAAAGGAGTAAAGACGTTCAGTTATAGGCAACGTACCGTAATTGAATTTTTGACTGCGGAAAGTGTTGCTCCCATAGGCATTCATCGGCGAATGCAAGCTGTGTACGGCAAACAGTGTGTTGATGTGAGTACCGTTCGACGTTGGGCGAGGCAGTGTAAAGAAAGAGAAGCAGGGCAAGAAGATTTGCGAGACAAACCGCGAAGTGGAAGTCCTGTAACGACCACCGACGAGTCTTATCGGAACTACGTTGACGAACTGATTCGTGGAAATCGTCGCATTAAACAAAATTAAATTGCTGCAATGCTCGATATCTCCAAAGAGCGAGTGGGACACATTATCAGTATTCTCAGTTACCGAAAGGTCTGCGCCAGATGGGTGCCTCGCATGCTCACTGCCGAGATGAAAACTGAGAGACTACGCATTTGCCAAGAAAATCTGCAGCGCTTCGAAAATGAAGGTGCACAGCCAGTGGTGTAGTGCAAATAAAGAAGTGAGGGAACGCATTTTGAAAGTGTTACTCAGATGCGGGGGGACAATGGCGAGCGCGGCGAGCCCATACAGCTGGGGGTCCGGGGCACTGTAAGCCCCCCGGAAATCTTTTGAAATCTGACCAATTTCAGGGATATTTTGAGGTCATATGCACTGGATATTAGGATATATTCCAAGGTTGAAGATGCAGTATTTCCAGTGTCATTAGATATACGACATCCACACGATCAATAAAAATAGCTAACAACTGAATGATTAACTAAAAAAAAGTTAACAACTGGTACGCCGTGGTGACTGTTTCACCAGATCTTTATAGGCTAGCATTGCCTCAGTCGAAGCTAAAGAAATGAAACAGTTAATGATTCTTTCTTATATTTATTCTAGGGGTGGGAATTAAAATTTCATGACGTTAGAGATTTGTAAGTTCGGATTTATTTGAAATAGTGAGGGAACGCCGTTCCGTCTACCAAAAAAAGTAAGGGAACGTCGTTCCCACGCGTTCCCACAACACTACACCACTGTGCACTGCATTGTGACAGGAGATGAGACGTGGGTCCACCATTATGACCCTGAAAAAAACGGCAATCCATGGAATATCGGCACAAAAATTCACCGCAACCAAAAGAATTCAAAGTAAAAAATCGGCTGGAAAAGTGATAATGACTGTTGTTTGGGATATCAATGGTGTTGTTCTCGAAGACTATACGGAAAGAGGGAAAGCGATCAACTCCGCACGTTATATTGAAACTCTGAAGAAGTTGAAAAAAACGGATCAGGGGTTCGCACCCACAAAAACGCAGTCATTGTTCACCATGACAACGCACGGCCTCACACCAGTGTTCAAACGCGAGAAGCAATTGAGGATCTGCAATTCACCCTCTTGCCGCATCCACCATATAGTTCCGATTTAGCACCATGCGATTTTCACCTCTTTCCTAAACTTAAAGAACATCTCCGTGGAAATCGCTACGAGTCTGACGAAGAAGTTAAGGGCGCTGTGAAATTTTGGTTTCGTAGTCAAACTCGGAGTTTTACCGGGATGGATTTCAAAAACTCCTTTAGCGTTGGCGTAAATATATCGAGGTAGAGGGTGATTTTATAGAAAAGTAAATGTATCGTTTTGAAGAATAAACTCTAAGGTACATATCTACTTTTGTTTCGATAAAATCCTTTAACCCGTTTAAAATTTATTTGAGTGGATATACTGTGTATATATATACACATAGGGTATTCAAAAAGAAACGCAACTCATTGCAATATATATATATATATATATATATATATATATATATATATATATATATATATATATATATATATATACACACACACACACAGGGTATTCAAAAAGAAACGCAACTCATTGCAAAATCATATATGATTGTAACGTAACCCTTTTCTTTCTGTTTCAGTGATCACTAAGTACAAGAATGGTATTCACAGTTCAACAAAAGATATTCATTGGTGAAACTTATATTAAAAAGCAAGTTATGGAGACACCACCGATAAATTTGTACGGAAATACGGCGCAGATAGTAGACGGCATATCAACAGCGACATTAAAACAAGTGTTCCATAACAGGATTCGTCATTTCTACTTGTGAAAATCATAATGGCCAACGCGTTCAACAATTTTTGTAACTTACTAATATACATGGATTCTCCAATGGGTTGCGGTTCTGTTTGAAACCCTATACAGTATACTGTGTGTGTATATATATATATATATACACACACACACACACACACACACACACACACCTTTGGTTTGCTTCCGCCCGAATTGTTTATTCTGACGAAGGTCAAGCTTTTCACTCCACATTAGACCTACAGGTTAACGTGGAATCCCAACCACGCCCCACCAGCAGCCTAGCGAGCGTCTAGGGCACCCAAAGGGTACCCATTTATCTACCAACCACTTTCTTTATTGTGTGGAAGGATGAACAGCTGGGTTTGCTGCGCGCCGGCTGCCGTCACCCGGTCTCGATCCCGGGGCCGATGGATTCGTAGTCAGCGACGCTAACCACTACACCACCGAGGCGTATACACACACACACACACACACACACACACACATATATATATATACACATTTTATATATATATATATATATATATATATATATATATATATAAGAACGACGCTTGTGTAGAAGAGCGTCCGCACAAGATGAGGAGAGAGAACGAGCAAATGAAAAAAAGAGGCACCTCCCATGAATCGAACTCCGGACCATCCAATTGCCGGTCGGATATGCTAACCACTGCACCAATGTCCCCGATCAGTCACAACTCGTAATTCTCTTGACTGATCGGGACCTTGGTGCAGTGGTTAGCATATCCAACCGGCAGTTGGATGATCCCGGGTTCGATTCCTGGGAGGTGCCTCATTTTTCATTTGCTCGTTCTCTCTCCTCATCTTGTGCAGACGCTCTTCTACACAAGCATCGTTCTTTACATTAATTATACTGTGTGTTGTTTGCAGTTAAAATATATATACACAAGGTGTCCTCTAAAAATGTCCCAATTTCTAAATAAATGTTTTAAGCTATAAAGAAAGAATCTAGATACAAAAGAAATGTAATAACTACTTAAAACATAGAAGTTTATCAACCTTAATTAAACATGTTCAACGTAATCGCCACTTTTTTCTAACACAATATTCACCCTTTTACAAATGTTTGACAAAATTTTTGAAAATCGTTCAGCTGAGATCCTGTCTTTTATGAAACCCCACAAAAAAAAGTTTGGGGTGTGATGTCAAGTGAGTATGGAGGCCATTCCACTGGTTCATGAAGGGGGATTAGTCGCCCGGAAAGTGTGGGGGTGCTCCATCCTGCTCAAACCACTGCGAATCTGGGGTAATCTGGGGTACTAGGCTAAAGTCTATTGGTAGCGGTATCATCTTTTCCTAATTTTTACGAAATTAGGAAAAGTTGTTGCTTTAAATATTAAATGGTAAAAGAACGGTTTTAATTTACAATATTTATTAGTTATTAAATAATGAAAGATTAACAATGTATAGGTATATGTATATATATATATACAGGGTGGGCCGAAAGTCTGGATCCATAGGAAAATATTTATTTTAATACATAAATTACAACAAATGGTAAATACTTAAAATGAATATCAACTTTAACTCGTAAATGCGTATCCGTGATACTGTACAGTAAGTAGTTCGTACTCCAGTATAAATACTCAAATACTTTTTTTATTTCAGCCCAGAAATGGCTTCGAATCTAACAACAGAAGACCGGGTAGAACTTGTGCTCATGTACGCAAGACAAGGCGCTACACACAGAGAAGTTGCTACCGAATTCAATAGAAATCATCCTGATAAGCATCCAGTAACACATGCGACTGTTGGCAAGTTGTTTAAACGTTTCAAAGAAACGGGAAGTGTACAGTACATGATCGACGGCGTTCTGGTCGTCCAAAAACTGCAACTGATGAAAATACCTCTGCAATGGTATGTGAAACTTTAACGAATAGTCCAGTAAAGTCAACAAGAAGATTATCAAATGAAACGCGCATCTCGAGAACGTCAATTCGAAGAATTATTAAAAATCATAAATTCCATCCCTAAGTGTCTCGATGTCAGAGGCCGCCAATTTGAGCATTTCTTATTTGTTGTTTATACTGGAGTACGAACCACTGTACAATATCACGGATACGCATTTACGAGTTAAAGTTGATATTCATTTTAAGTATCTACCATTTGTTGTAATTTATGTATTAAAATAAATATTTTCCTATGGATCCAGACTTTCGGCCCACCCTGTATATTTATACGGAGTAAAGCCCCCAATATATTACCTTTCTGAAGAAGAAACTCCAATAATGAAATATACATCGATTATGAAATAACAGTCTTTCGAAAGAATTCTTCGGTAATCCTTCCTTAAGTTTTCAAACACTCTTCGTCCTGACTCGTCAGAAGCCTACATCTCATAGGTTTGGAAGTTTGGTGATCAGGACCTTAAACTGATCCTCTTTGACTGCTATAATTACGGGTCCCTCGTGTTAATTATCGGGCCAGATTTCAGGACGAAGCTAAGCTGGGATACACTCATTGACGTACTTAACTTTTCCGGAAGGTTAGAATCCTTCGGGGATGGTCTGGTTTCTTCCATGATGGTTAAATAGGCCGACGACTTGATGAGAGTCGTTGTCGATGCGATGATACGTTGCACTCGATGGTGACGACGTGATATGACAGCATCGTGCTGCGCATACAGAAATTGGGTGGGTTTGAGTACTTCAGACTTCGTGCTTTACAATTATCCAATAAGGACGAAAAATTCGAATGCTCTCTTTGACTAAAGACGAACCACGGGGAATCAGGATCCTCTTTTTCAAACAGTCCTGACTGGCATGTAAACGAAGCAAGTGCAGGACAAACGAATGTTGAAAAGGGATGAAATGACAAATGCAAGAGCGTCAAATGCGAAGGTTTATGATTTACGTCACAGTTTCCTTTATAAAGTAACTCAGTACGTCACTTTATCGCCCTGACAATACAAATTTGTATTGTTAAACTTTGCTGTAACAATTCTTTACTGTCCTGCAAATTCAAACGAAGACAGACTTCCTTCTCTTCTTCCTCCACGAAATTCCGCTTTAGATTCGCTAAGAAGGATTAGTTCTGCGTTGAGGTTAATGGTCATGCATAGAACTTTTCTTCGATTTTACAAGGCCAAATTACGACACACAAAGACAAAATGCAGATTTTTTGTACTCAAATACAATTTGCACAGCAACACGTCATTGTAAGACGAACCCACTGCCTTGACCTTCCTCGACTTGTCAAAAGCATTTGATACACTTTCGCATGAAATCTTATTAAATAAACTTCACATATATGGAATAAGAGGAAATAGCCTCGATTGGTTTAAATCATATCTGTCAAATCGCCAGCAGTAAATCATAGTAAGAGACAATTTTTCCGACTAGGCGGTGCTAACTAGTGGAGTCCTACAATGATCTTCTTGGGTCATTACTATTTCTAATTCACATCATCGATTTTCTACCACATGAAATTGCGTGCAATACGCAGATGCATACCAGACTTACTTCTTCCCATCATAACGCAGACTTTCTGATTAATGAAACGAACAGGCAATTAGAAAATGTGTATAAATGGATGTGTGCTAATAAACTTTTATTGAACCTAACAAAGTCATCTTGTATTATCATTACCACAAAACATATTAATACAAAGTGTCAAATAAAAATTGGGAATACTACTCTTGCAAGGGTTAGTGAGGTTAAAGTACTTGGAATTAATTTAGATAAAAAACTAAACTTCAAAAGTCATGTGCAACATATTAAATCCAAAATATCAAGATTTCTCTTCATATTATTTAAACTAAAAAAGACCCTTCCTCAAAATGCACTCCTTACTAATGGTGTACCCACTACCCAATGGTCGAATTGTAAAATTTTAACAAGGGAGATGGTAGTGAGCGTGGGTAGGGTAGTTAACAAAGGGATGCCATCCCTCTCACCCCCTCAATTCTTGTTTTATAAGTACTTATTTTATACATTTTAAATATATTAATATTTTTTATTATTATAGTAATATTAGATAGTTTAGAATAAAAATATCAGTAACTTGAAACTATTTGGCTATTCTGACTCCGACTGCTGTATTAAGTCGGATTAACGAGGATTTACATTATATTTACATTATATATATATATATATATATATATATATATATATATAGTATATATGTTGATGTTAAAGCTATTTTATGTAGTTAATAAGAAGGTGGTTATTTGATTCTGAGTTAACAAAGGGGGGTACCATCCCCTTATCTAGACAGCAAGGGGGATGATAATTTGATTTTGAGTTAACAAGGGGGATGCCATCCCCGACCCCCCTCAATTCAAGACCTGGGTGTACCAATTAATCGGCAATGACACCGGCAGAATCGGCCATTTTGGAGGCATTGGCATCGGCCAAATTTAGCCAGTTCTCTCACCGATTCTTTGAAATTTAAAAATTTTCCGTTACAAAAAAAAATCTATATTTACAGAAAATGGAAAAAACAAAAAATGATAATTTATACTCATTTCAAAGTATAATTATATAAAAATCTTTTACAGTCAAGAAAAAGAGAAAGCTTAATCATTTAAGTTGCCCATAAATTTACATTTTCTCTAACTAGGTAATCTCTAAATATTATAAACTAACGTAATCCCCTACTCTATATTAATAATAATTCTATATTAAGTTGTACTTTATAATTTATATATTAAACCATCTTATTTTGAATTTATTTTAAGTATTTTAATAATTTTATAAACCCAAATTATACAGTATATCCATTTTTCTTATTCAAATTGGCCACCAGGGACTTGAAATGTTAATGAAAAATTTTGTTGTTGTTGACATTGTTGAAGAAAGAAAATACCTTCAACATAAGGAAAACCAATTACTTTAAATATTGATATTCAATTTATGAAACTAAAATTAAATTACTTATTAATATTACTGAATAATAAAACTTTTTCACATCATTTTAGCTACGGTATATCAGTAACAAATTCTGGTGTTGTATATTGTGGAGTGAGCTAAGGAAAAGCATTTTAACAAATTTGAAATGTAAAACTATGAAAATTGAAAGTTTCACATTAGATTAGTAAAATTTATGAAGGAATTTATTTTTTTTAAATATAGGCAAAGAATCGGCATCGGCATCGGCTAAATTTTGGAATCGGTACATCACTACTCCTTACCCTATATTATGCCTTCATCCATCCACATTTATTATATTGCATTACGACATGGGGTAGGTCAAAGAAATATATAAAACATCCTTTGGAAGTAATTTATAAAAATGTTTGAACTCTCTCGAATAATGACAACAGACAAAGTCACACTTCCCAATGTTTAAAGACTAAATATTTTAAAACTAAATGACTCGTACAAATTCATTGTTGTCATCAGTATGTTCAAAGTTATCAACAAAAATCGACATACCGGCACATCACCCATTCAGAGAGCAATCATCCCCACCCATCAAATGCACCATCGTTATAACACCAGACTTCCCAGTGATGTTATATACAAACCTAACTATACAATAGAAACTGTAGGAAATGCACTCTCTCTTTCAAAGGAGCAGAGGCATGGAATGCAATTCCCAATTTCCCATACATACCAGGAAGGCTTTATCACTAAATGTATTTCTCAAATCACTAAAAAAGCACTTCATTAGCTCCCACTGATGTATAAGTTCAATACTGCCATTTTTACCATAGTAATCAATTTTGTAATCAACTATTTAAAATATGCTAATTTCATTAATCACCCTTAATTGCGTAATCTATTCTTTTTCAATATTTTTTTATTAAGCAGCATTTATTTTCTATTCAACATATAATAAATCATTTAATTTAAAATTAGTTAACATTTTGTTAACTTTCTATTGTATTTATTATTATTATTATTTTTTTTTGTTGTCACTATTTCTATTACTTACCACTTTCATTAAGTTTATGTAATAAATAAGCTAAATGCCATTAATTTTGCCTAAAAATCCTCCATGCTTCCAAGGGCCTATTCAGATGAGAGTACTGTGAATATATTAATGTCATAACAAATATTTAAAAATTGTAAAAGTCTATCACTTGTATTTTCTGAATAAGGTTTTGAATTTGAATTTGAACCCCTGACAGCAATTAGTATTTTTCCACCCCGAGGTCGATCTTTGCAATTTCAGCAGTTTTCCCCTATATACATCTGTGGCACATTTGAGATATGAATTTATAAAGTATTATAGAGAATTTAATCAAATAAAAGGTTTTAACAAATCAATGATGAATTTAGTTATATAGCGTTCGTTTACGCGAATTTCATTGACGGAATGAAACACTTTGATTTTATATATCGCCATTCAAAGTTATACGCATAGACATACATATATATGAAAAGACTCGACAATGAGGCCTCAAATGTGGTGTTTCCGAGTACAGTCAAAAGAGGCAGCAAAACTTTCCAACACTGCTCCATACTACCAACTCTCCAATAAATAGTAAATTTGGCGACACAATGACGTCATTCCTGATTCTTATTTTGAAAAAGTAATTTGAGATATGTTAGTTTATATCTATTTCGAAACGAGTGTCACGATATTGCTATGATAATATTCCAGAAATCAGAAATCTTTAAGCAGTTGCGTATATTAAAAGTTAAGGACACACGTGAAGTATAAATGTACTCCTTAATGTTAACCCTTTAACACAGAACGTTTTTGTAGAGTTGAGTCTAAATGCGTATATTTGAAATGTTACGTATTCGACCCATTGGGCGGTAGAGAGTCAAGAGTTACAAAACAATTTGGCTCGATAATAATAATCGAAACTATCTTGAACAATCAAATACGTCACCAACATTGACCAATATACGTATATGGAAAGAGAACATACTTTAAAGGCAAATCACATTCTTCAGTGTCGTAAAAACTATTACACTTATTTACGGATGGAATAAAGCAACAATCTACCAAATTAATTAAACTGAATCGCTTCTCACCCAGTTTTCATAAAGTAATTAGAACTTAACAAATTCCAAAGTTACTGAATGTGCTTTAGTCTTAAATATAAAAATAGATGTAATTAATGACGTTCTCGTCCCAAATGACCAACAAAGAAAGAAAAAATGATAATGATAATTGCTATTATTATTCTTTTACAATGAAGCCCTTTTCCAATTTTATGTAGTGAAATGTAATGTTTAAAGAATACTACAGTATGTCCTATTCTGTAAGTTCCCTTTAGTATATAAGACTTTATAAAAAAATTATAGTTTTATTTAAATAGTATGTTAGTACAGTATTACTAAATAGTATATTTAGAAACACTTTGATCACACACACACACACACACACACACACACACACACACACACAAATTATTTCACAAAAGTAACACGTGAAAAATATTTATGATGAATAAAACCACGAAGGAAAGGAAACATAGAATGGTGCTTAAGCGCTTTCGTCTAATGACGACATCCTGAGGATGTCATTAGACGAAACCTGAAGATGTCATTAGACGAAAGCGCTTGAACACCATTCTCTGTTTCCTTTCCTTCGTGGTTTTATTCATCACACACACACACACACACACACACACACACACATATATATATATATATATATATCAGTGAAGTTCTAGATAATATAACGCCGTCAGTTTCTCCATCAACACAGTGCTATTTAAATGAGCTGTCCAGTGTGGTAAATTTACAGTGCAGTTTCGAGAATTATCACTATAGGATTGGTGAAATGTTAGTCCAGCAAATGTATCAGAAACTGAAAACTATAATAAATATTATTTTTTACTGTTTATCACGCATTCTCTCTGATGGATAAGTCATAAAATATTCCTTGCGTACATCCCGTATCATCGGAAGCGACTAAAGAAGAATATTATCTTTTATTATTATTTATTAAGCATTTTCTCTGATGGATAACTCATAAAATATTCCTTGTGTATATCCCGTGTTGTAGGAAGCTACTAAAGAAGCGTGGCACTGAGAAAGAATATCTTTTCTCCTTATTTTCTTTACAAATGGCACTGCGACACTGATTCTCCTTTGTTATTCAACAAAAGAAAATGAGAGTCGGTTAACAATTTGCATTATTTTTACCAGTTTCTCAGATTTGTTCGTGATAAATAGGAATTTCAAAATAACACTTCAATGCATCTTTGACTCATGCAATATAGGGATTATATCAGGGGCGTAGTTAAGAAGGAGGTAAGGGGTTCAAACCCCTCGAAATGTCTCCAGCGTTTTATACTTATTATATATTTATATATAATTATTACATCTACAGCTCTAGAACAACATTTTTTTATTCTGTGCTCCAGGGAAGGATGTCGAATATTTTTGCTATCTTTCTTCTCTTTCACAATACAAGCAATGTCCCCTTTTACTTAATTATCTCAATTCCCAACACCAAAACATTAGGTTCACCAGAGAAGACGAATCCAACAACACTCTACTCTTTCTAGATATAACAAAATAAAATAATAAATTCAGCACCTTCCTATTCGAAAACCAACATACACAGGCCTAGGTAGCAGTTACCCGAGCCACATCCCTTCACTATATAAAATTAATAGCATCAAAATCCTAATCCACCGTGCCTATCAACTCTGTCCTTCCTACTTATATATATATAACGGAGGAACGTTATTTTCCCAGGATTCCTCGAAAAGAAGCTATTAACGTCTTGCATACTTCTACAAATGTTGCAGTAAAAGTGACAACCTACAAGGAGGGACTAATTTGTGTATAACGAATCAGTTCCTTGAATTTTGAAAGTTCCAGTGAGTCAATAACTAACTGATAACTTTTAGAATGGGTGGGGAAACTTTCTTAGCCAATGGAAAGGATTTTTAAAATTGTTTAATCAACATTTTGATTACAAAATTACCAGTATTTTCGTAAAGTAAATTCGTCTCTTGCGAACTTCGAAGACAGTTTACAACATTCTTAAAGAGTAAAATAGCTTATATTTCACTACTAAATAGTCAGTTTTAATTGCATTTTTATGAGAGGCCTTGAAGGTATTCATCACTCCTAAGATTTACTAAGATTGATATAAAATTAATATACATTTTTTTTATAATTTCTGTAAAATTTCTATAAATTTTAAAAGATTATTTCACAAGGTTTTTATATTCTTCTAACTAAAGAATATTTAGTCATTAAAGTTTAATTTCAATGCGGCAATAACAAATAAACAATGCGGCAATAACAAATAAACTAGATCATTTCACTACTGTAAATAGTTAAAAATCTTTGCATCCATATATTGTACACAGTGTTGTGTACAATATGGATTTTACGTTGTTCAACCTATGGACGGAACACACACACACACACACACACACACACACACACACACGTATATACATTAGTGGCGTATTTTCTATGAATGCAAAGCATGCCTTCTTTTAGTTAAATAAAACATATTATGTTACAAACATCCGCCAATTATTACATATATTAAATATTACCAATGTTAAAAATACAGTATGATCATTATATTTTTTAAGTTTATTAATTTTCGTTAATTTATAACTAATTATCCCAGTAATATTAATACATTTTTTATTGTGTTCATTAATATTACCCTGCGTCTTATTTAAAACATTGCTAGCCACAAAATATACATTCAACCCATATGTATCTCTCTAATACGGGTGAAAATTGCTAAAAATTTTGCTCTATGAGCTCAAACGAATGCGGATTTCTGGCTGCATGCAAAACGTTACAGAAAGGCGTACATACATTGACACAAGCGCTCAAAAATTAGTCTTATTGTGTGCTGTCTTAAGACTGCAAAATGTTTCCGTATTCCTTTCAATTACCAATCACCAGATGCCAATTTTCGCTAGGTTTATTCAGTTATAATAAATAAATAATATGAAATACATATTTATTATTTATTTTATAGTTACGATGAACTAAGTAAATATATATGTTTTCACAGCATATATTATTTTAGGTAAATTTATAGCATTAAAGTGAAACTATAAATTATATTTATTTTACTTTGAACATCTGAGTTGATTTTGTCATAAGTTTCTTTCGACAAATTATATATACACCTTTCAAAGGTTCTGTTGGATGATTCCTCATATCACGAAGGTCAAACTTGTCGCCCCTCCTCTCACAATTATATATATTATATATAAAAAGGGAAAAATATTTGATATTTGTGCATTAATAAACTGTATAAAATGTTAAGCGAATAAATATGTTTTAAAAGTTTTAAAATAATTGTAAACAGAAATGTAAATTAAAAGTGTAAACGTTAACTAAAATGTTATATATATATCAGTTATATATATATATATATATATATATATATATACAGGCCCGGATTTAGCTATAGGCGAACTAGGCGATCGCCTAGGGCCTCGCGCCAAAGGGGGCCTCGCTCAAGCCATTTTGCGCGTTCTGTTCAAGTGATATTAATGATTTAGAACTCTATGAAGAACTTAAAGTACTTTGCAGGTTTATACCTGAGAAAACAGATCTCGGAAATGCTCTTGTTTATATAGTGCAAAAACAACTAAGCAGGGGCGTCCGCAGGATTTTTCGCAAGGGGGGCAAAACTAACTTATTAGTTCTTAGTTCTTATTAGTTCTTTATTAGGTAGAAAAAAAAATGCACTGCGACCACTACGAGTAAAAACCGTCATCTCCCCTTATCATAGCCTGCTTTCGGTGCTAAATTTATGTACTTAGTAATACTAAGTACATAAATTTAGCACCGAAAGCAGGCTATGATAAGGGGAGATGACGGTTTTTACTCGTAGTGGTCGCAGTGCATTTTTTTTTCTACCAGTCAAGTCCATTTTTTATATGTTATATGATACTATGATTAACTATAATCGTGTAAGTTTCAGTGAAATTGACCAAACACAAATTTCCAAGGGAGGGCAACTGCCCCCTCTTTCCCCCCCCCCCCCCTCCGGACGCCCATGCAACTAAGTGAGATTTATCCTAATGTTTATGTTGCACTTCGAATAGTATTAACTATCCCAGTTACTGTTGCTTCGGCTGAAAGAAGTTTCTCGCGTCTCAAACTTATTAAAACATATTTGCGTTCCACCATGTCTCAAGCGAGATTGCAATCATTAGCTATGTTATCAATAGAAAACGATATAACAAATTCATTAGATTAGTCTCAATTAATTGAAGAGTTTAGCTCGAAGAAAAGTAGAAAAGCATTGCTGTAATATTCAAGGAGCATCTGAACCAAATATTAAAGCATTAATATTTAGCCTGATAAGTCGATCGCTCACTATTATAAAAAATGAAATGTCAACATCTCTTATACATCACATATGAAAAACGTTTGTATACTATGGAAAGTCATTACTTATAATATTATATAAATCTTAGAAATATTGTCTTATATTTTCGATACAAATCTTGATTCATATTATAATTTATACTTATTTGTATGGTTTATTTATATTTCTTATACAATTTCCATGCGTGATTATTTTGGTTTGGTTTAATTTTTAAGTGCTGGCATAGTCCTGTCTATGCGGGATTCTAATATTGCTGGTATAGTACCGATAAGTAAGTCCATATTTTCATATATATAGGCCTAGGGCCTCGCAATTTCTAGATCTGCCTAGGGCCTCGCAACTTCTAGATCTGCCTAGGGCCTCGCAACTTCTAGATCCGGCCCTGTATATATATATATGTATATATATATATATATATATTATTTTTTCTTCTCGATGCATTCATAGTTTAAGCGGAAGTATGAAAAGCTAAACTATGAATGCGTCGATGAATAACACAAGTATACAAGTAAAGTGCTGTTTGAAACCTTTTTGTATTTTTTTAGTCCCTACTCCATAAGATTACAGAAAACTACTTTTGTTTTTATCCATCACATCACTGTTCTCCAGAATTAGGGAATCATTATTTGGACCAATATGCATACATATATATATATATATATATATATATATATATATATATATATATATATATATATATATATATAAGCTGAAATATACCTCATTCTATGAAGTAGAAAGCCTCATTTCTTTGCCTGCTAAAACAATAACTTGTTTGTTTTTTATTTATTTTTTGATTTCCTGTTTCAGATTCTGTAATTGTGCAAAGTCACAAGTCACGGATTCACGGATTTACTTCACGCATTAAAGAATTCACTTCAAATTCACAGATTTACTTTACGCATTCACGAATTCACTTCACCAACAATGTCTAAGTGCCGTTTTTGCAAGAACTACCCAGATTTGTTTTATATATGTGGTAATTTCCAAACAGTAAAGCAAAGGCAGAATATTACAGAATTTGTAAGAAAATCACATCTCGCTTATTTCAGTGTAAAGTTTGGTGATCAGGATAAGTCATTGGCTCCGCATAGTGTATGCCGATCATGTGTAGAGAATTTGAGGCAATAGGTTTAAGGCAAAAGGAAGTCCTTACCCTTTGGTATACCAATGGTTTGGCTTGAGCCTAAATATCATACCCAAGGCTGTTATTTCTGTTTGTACAATATCAAGGGATTCAGCGCCAAGAATAAATCATCCATTGTGTATCCATCGTTGCCATCTGCCATCCGTCCTATTCCACAGAGTGATGATGTTTCCACTCCTGCAAACCCCAAAGAACTTGATGAAGTTTCTGAATCTGATACAGAACTTAGTGATCACAGTAACTTTGAAATTGATGATAAGAGTTCTAAAGACCCACAGTTATTCACTTAGGCAGAACTGAATGATCTTGTACGAGATCTTGACCTACCGAAAGATGCTGCCCAACTCTTGGGATCCAGGCTGAGTGGAAGAAATTTGGTGGCTGCTGGAACTTCATATTCCTGGTACAGGAGTAGAGAACAAGAATTTGTTCAATTCTTCTCTATGGATGGTTCTCTAGTATTCTGTAGTGACATACCTGGTCTTATGAATACTATGAGCACAGACTATTCAACAAGAATGGAGATTGTTGATTGACAGTTTAAAGTCAAGTCTAAAGGCTGTTTTGTTGCATAATTGCAATCAACTGGCAGCCATCCCCATTGGCCACTCTGTCCACATGAAAGAAAATTATGACGACATGAAATTTCTTCTAGATAAAATAAAATATAGTGATCATAACTGGATCAGTTGTTGAGATGTGAAGGTGATATCCATGCTTCTTGGCCAACAATCTAGATATACAAAGATACCTTGCTTCATATGTGAGTGGGACAGCAGAGCAAAGGATTATCATTGGAAAAAGAAGGATTGGCCCAAAAGAATTAACACCAGGCAGCAAAAATGTTATGAACGAACCTCTTGTGACGCCTGCAAAAGTGTTGCTACCACCATTACACATTAAACTGGGGCTAATGAAGCAATTTGTAAAGGCTTTGGATAAAGATGACAACTGTTTCAAATACATTTCTGACCAATTCTTTTCTCTAAGTGAAGAGAAAAATAAAAGCTCGGGTGTTCGACGGCCATCAAATACGGAAACTAATAAAAAATGACAACTTTCTTGATTCAATGTCAAATGTGGAGAAAGCGGCTTGGATATCATTCAAAAATGTTGTTGAAAATTTTCTAGGAAACCATAAAAGCAAAAACTATAGAACAATTGTTAGCCACATGTTGAAATGCTGTGAAAAACTTGGTTGCAACATGAGTGTAAAAGTGCATTTCCTTCACAGCCACTTGGAGTACTTCCCTGAGAACCTTGGAGCGGCTAGTGAAGAGCAAGGTGAAAGGTTCTATGAAGACATAAGAAACATGAAAAAATGATAACAAGGAAGATGGAATGTCAGTATAATGGCGGACTACTGTTGGTGTTTGAAGATTTGAAGAGAGATGCTTCCGAACCAAATTTCAAAAAGATATCTAAAAAGAGGAAATTTACCCAAATTTGATGATGTACAGTATATAGCCAAAGAAAAGTAAAATGATTCTTTCTGTGACTTTTAATTGTATTACGGTTCTTTTACTCAAATTTAAATAAATAAAGTTCTTTTGGTGTAAAGTTGAAAGTTTTTAATTTGTTTCTACTCGTAAATGTTTCATTTAATGATATGATAACAAAAAACTGATACCAGATTTGGAATCAGCACCCGCAAATTATATTATTCCACCTATTTTCAAAGAAACAACAGAAATGATTTTTTTCATTTGAATACTGGTGTAATATATATATATATATATATATATATATATATATATATATATTAATAGAGCTGACGCAGAAAAAACATGAAAACGTGATAACGGAGTGAATGATTTTATTATTCTACGACAGCAGTTCTCGAGCTGGGATGGCTACGTGACACAATGGTTAAAAAAACCAAAACTAAAACTATATTTCTCTATTTCTGTGAAAATATAAAAATATAGTCACAGCAAAAAAGGGAATGGACCATCTTAACCACAAACTGTTAAGACCAAAAATATCAGTAGAAAAATGAAAAGTTTGTTACATATATAATAGAGGAAGAAGAATTTAAGTATTTGGGTCAAACTATCACCAGTTCCTTGAGTGATGACTCAGATATAAGAAAACAATCTCGAAGCCTTTGTGCTAAAGCGAATATGACTATAAGGAACTTCCGGTTCTGTACAAGTGAGGCTAAAGAGACTCTCTTTTGTACTTTCTGCAGTAATATATACGGACAGCAACTCTGGGTGAATTGTAAAAAAGGTTCTGGCAGAACCCTAAATTTGTTATACAACAAATCTTTTAGACTCCTAACATAAATTTCTCCCGAGATGCTCAGCTTCGCAAATGTTTGCTTCTAGCAATGTCCCGAGGTAACAAGACGTGCTCAATACAGTCTAATGCAAAGAATTAAAAAATCAACCAACCCGATTATCCAAGCTATTCATGAGTTATAGAATGCATGTTATGAAAACGTCTGTCTGTAGCTCCACTTAACTTTGACATTACTGTATATTTCTCATTAATTGTATATATGTCTATCTTTAGTATTTGAATTGTCATTGTATTCTATTGTCAGTTCGTATTATTAATATTTTTCATATGGACTATGGTTTGCCAATAAACTTTTTTATTTTCATCTTCATATAATATCACAGGTTTCTTTTACGTGAATGGTAGTAAACAATGTCTCTACATCAAAACTGGTCATAAAACAATTGGTATCAAACAAAAACTCAATTACCGAAACAGATTCAAAGGAGTCTTTTAGTGTGTATTCGTTATATGTTAAAGGGCACAGTACCGGAACAAGGAACTTAGCAAGTTTAGAATTTGAAGAATTTACAAATGAAAGTATTGATCGGAAAGGTAAAGTGTTATTTCACTCTCTTAATGATGTTTTTAGTTTTAACAAATCATAATTTTCTAATTTTTAAAAATTTAGATGTTAATGATTCAATCTTTATTTTTAATCAAGAATTGTTCTCTCAAACCGATGGAATGGCGATGGGGTTCCCTCTGGGTCCCGCCTTTGCGAATAGTTTTTTATGTTTCTATGAAGACATTTGGTTCAGAGAATGTCCAAGCGATTTTAAATCCATTCTATATAAACGATATGTTCATGACTGTTTTGTATTTTTTAGGTAAGGAAGTCTTGCATTTTGTTTTTTAACTTACTTGAACAACAGACATCAGAACATTAAACTTATTGTGGAAAAAGAAAGTAATAACAGCGTTTCACTCCTAAATGTTACCGTCACACGTTGCAATTCATTCTCCACTTCACTTTTCAGAAAGAAAATGAGTTCCCTTTTAAAAACTAATTATGTTCGCTCTTTACCCTTTAAAGTCAAACTTTCAGGTATCAGATCCAGACTTTTCTGTACTTACAGAATTTCCTCTAATTGGACTTTGTTCCGTAAGGAAGTTCAGTATCTAAGAAGCTTTTTTAATTGTAATTCTTTCCCTAATTTTACATTTGACAATCTCGTCAGTGAAGTTTTAACAAACCTTTGTCTCTCGAAATCTCATATTCCAGATATTTCCAAGTTACCATTATATGTTAAGATTCCATACATTGGAATACAGTCTCGTAAATGATATCTTTATGAAATCTGTCTTCGTCCCGGCCTTTCCATAGTGTAATTTTCAGTTTATATCTATACATCCTCAATACAGTCGATTTTAAAACAAAAAGATGCCCTTCAAAAGCATCTCAAATCCTCTATTACACTGCCCAACAAAAAAAGAATGTTTTGCTGGTGATTTAATTCTAAGACCTGTTTCTGGATAATATTGATGTGCTGATTTCAAAAGTCGCCTTAGATTTTGTCCATCACATCAGGTTTTCGTGCAATGTGCAATGCAATATACCTATTTTGGGTGATCCATGAAGGGCACTTATCAAATTGATGATTTTTGAGACCTGTTAACAGCTGTTTTGCTGTTAAAATTTTATCTGTGGAATACGCAAATCTGTGCATTAAATCTAAAGGTCATGTACAACATATTAAAATCTTGGGTATCTGTGATTTCCCCAGGTGTGAGCGTGACGTCATGATCATGGATTCATTTTTTGCTTATTTAAACACTTTTAATCACTTTATGTGTCAATATTACCATTGTATATTAAAGTTCACTCCCTGCACAATTGTTTACTTTTCCATGCTGATTCTGAATATGTAAAAACTTATTTTTTGAAAAGAAAAAAATTGGGCATAACCCTGTCAAAATGCGATATCTCCGTATTTGATTGCTCGAAAACCTGACGTGATAGGCAAAAACTAAGGTGATTTTTTAAATCAGCACACCAAAGTTACCTAAAAACAGGTATTAGAATTAAATTAGCAAAATTGGTGTTGGGCAGTGTTATTTATCTTTTCCAGTGCCCTGGTTGCAATGCCAGAGAAGTAGGCAAAACTCTCCAACATCTCGAGAAGAGGTTAGTGTTTCTTATATATATATAAAAAGTCATTAAAAAATCACGTGGTCCTTTTTCGGTGGTTTTCAAACCCGCTCCCCTCCCCCTTGTGGTAATTTGTGGCCAATGACTTAAACCCCCCTCCAAAACCACGTGGTCTTCTGATGTCACCCCGACCCATTCTTAATCTTATGTAAATTAAAATGCAAATTAAAATGAAGCAAATTAAAAATAATCAAATTAAAAGTATGGCGAATTTATGTTTCATGAACGTTAAAGATTCGAATCTTCTAGAATTTTCCGAAATAAAGGTACAGCGAATTTGTGTTTACAAAGATTTGAGTCTTCTGGAATTTTCTGGAGTTTACGAAATATATACTGTATATATATTATATAATATGATAAACAATATTATAAACAGGATATTTTAATGCTTAGTATTGGCCACGTGGTTAAACGTCAAGACCCCCTTCCTCCATGTGGCCCTTGGTGGTCAAATAAGGAACCCCCTTCCCCCCTTAAGGACCACGTGGTTCTTGAATGGCCCCTAACAAATAAACCAGCACCAAAACCAAAATTTTCATCTATCAGAATCCATTCTGAACAATATTCCCACCCTGTTACTTTAGATAATTTAAAAATTCTAACATATTCATTCTTCACCTCAGTCTAACGATCTTACAATATTGGAATCCCTCTATATACACCAACTCCCTTCACTTAATAAACATTCTTCCTCCACTAAATTATATACAATATAACCAACCAATTTTATCTTCTGACCATATTTCTGCACCGCTTTCCATTTATAGTTTAGTATTGAGGGCCTCAGGTTGGTCACAAAGGCAACTTTGTATTTGTAAATACTTTTAATTTTTAACTGCAAACTTTTTATCTGTAATTTTAATTGTAATTTTCGTTCTAATTTTTACTTTTTTGGCTACAAAAGATGAAAATTATAGTTTCCAAGACGTCTAGCGCTATTGAATAATTGTATATTTATGTCGTGGTCTCTCTCTCTCTCTCTCTCTCTCTCTCTCTCTCTCTCTCTCTATATATATATATATATATATAATATATATATATATCCCCGCAAGGGGGTTCTAAGCTCGTGCTCTTGAGTGCTCTTTGTGCTCGTTTGTACGTGCTTGTTCCAGGAGGTTTCACGTGCGCCCTCCCGGCCCTAGCACCCAAGGATGATGGGGCTCGACCTTGCAGTCCTTGTCATCCTTGGTCTTTTTCCACTTCGACTGTCCCCCTCCACCCTTTCTTTTTCCTCTGTCTTTCCTCTCACTTTTTCTTTGTTTTTCCGCCGAGATATGCCCTTTTAAATAGAGGCGAATCGGTTCTTCCCGAACTTAAAAAAATAAAATATATATTATATATATATATATATATATGGGATGAATTTCACAATTAAACACGTGATATTAATAACTGATGAACGTCCACAAGCAAAAATGAAAAATAATTCCAAGGCGTTTAGTGTTTCAACAATACATCTCATCAGGGAATGATGACGTGTATTGCTAAATAGTATATGAAAAGCCTCGGAATCAGTTTTCCTTTTTCCTTGTATATGTATCATATTGATACCGTATCATACTGTATATGTTAGAAAATTACAATAACCGTAGATTGGTTTTATATGATTTACTGAAGGGTTACTAGTGCATTTTCTGATAAAAGCTGGAGATAAACGGATTTCGCTCAGAAGCTACAATTGAAATGACTTTCTCCTGGTGGTGTAGTGGTAAGAGACGTGTAGTCTCAAAAATAAAAGGAAGAAGACAAGAAAGGAGAAGAGAGAAATAATGAAGGGGAACTAGGCATTCATAGGCGGATCCAGAGGGAGGGGCCAGGGAGCTTAAATGAAGCAACGGGGTTTAATTTGGAGGCCCCATACAGCTTGGTTAAACGAAATTAGGTAAAACGTTTGAATGCTTATGTCCACGTTGCTTCAATTAAGTCCCCTGGCCCCCCTTCTGGATCCGCCTATGAGTGCCTATTTCCCCCTTTTTTCTACTTCTATTCCTCTTCATTATTTCTCTCTTCTTCTCCTCCTTTATTGTCTTCATCTCTTCTTTTTTCTTGTTTTCTTCCTTTTATTTTTGAGACTGCCACCATGTCAACCATCAAGGCAACTGTGATGTGGGAAAAGAGGGGAAGATCTAATGAAAAAGGGAGGGGGGGGGACTGAAATATTGAAAGATTATCTCCGCTCACGAGCTTGCAACATCAAATTCAATCTGCATTCAGTCTAAACCCAAAACTTTTACTACTTTTTTAAAGGATAACAACTCATTTTATTTTGTAGTAAAACGCTGTATTATTACCGGTCGTTGAAAACGCTTAAATGCCTGTTAATTAATGTATAATTAGTTAATAAATGAAATAAAATGATGTAAACACAAACTTTCTTTTAAAAATAAAACCCAAAACAACATCTACTAAACTACTGGAAAAATTTACTACCACAATATTTATGAGCTTCGTTAGTATAACCTTATTATAAGGAGGTAGAAAAATCTACTTCATTTAAACTTTGCAAAGATGTTGTGAGAACTTTACAGTATGTAAAAACAATTAAGTGCTTTTGTTCCTTTATGTGTCTGCATAATTTGTTTGCCTTCTGTTTACGTTAATGAGTTTACTTCTTTGTTTTGTGTGTAACAATTAAGAATTATAGCTGCCGTCTTT